>MJUU01044176.1:79690-103534 GCA_002080025.1 Modiolus philippinarum | reverse complement strand
GTAACCAAGAACCAAGGAGGAAAGTTGAGAACGTAAAATGTCCGGTAGACACATTCAATGATGACCAAATACAGTTTGCCGGTATTCAACAATCATCTGGTTCTATTGACACATTATTTATTACTTTTAATAAAAGAAATAAGCATTTTTTAGTTGTTTCCTTACTAAATTCACGATGTTTTCATTTCAGCATCATGGAGGTACTTTATGTGTATTTAAGTTTCACTATTTGTGTACTAAGTTGATTTCACTAATTACCGAAAACCGACAATAACTAACACCTTTCTCCTAGGAATGTCATATCATATCTTATGTGACATTTCCAATACTGTTTATTATTTTTTTAACTTTAATTCCATATAAAAGAAATAATTTATATTTTAATACTAATTTTAGACCGGCTGTAAAAATTTTTGATATTGGAAACACATACTTTTGATCTCATTTCGTTTATCATATCTTTGGGTATTTGGTCGTACGATATAAGTAAACAAACTTCAGTTATTCCCCCTTAATACGATGTCTTGGCTAGAAACGTGAATAAGCTGCTTTTAGCACATGTAAAATGCTTCACACGCAGCATTTATCTCATGTAGAAGACATTCTTTTATTCCAATGTACGCCATTTAATAAATTATAGCGATTTCATGTTGAAGTTTTGGTACACAACTTGACAACGATCTCCGACCGACTTATAATCGTGATCAACACTAAATACAAAGTTTTTCTTCACGAAAAGACCTTCCGACTTATAATCGAACCGACTTATAATCGAAAATATACGGTATGTCCAGCAGGTTCGCATCTCATCCAAGATGGCCGCCAGCGGAGATGATAGTGTAACATATGACCCTATGGGAAATGCATTCAAAGATCTTATCCTCTGAAACCACTGAGCCAATGGGGACCAAATTTTGTCACAGTATTCTTTGGATGGTCCCCTCTAAAGTTTGTGATTTTTATGTTCGTACTTCATCCAAGATAGTCGCCAGCATGGGACATAGTTTAACATAGGAACCTATGGGAAATGTATTCAAAGATCTTCTCTGAAACTACCAAGTCAAACTGAACCAAACTTGGTCACAATAGCCCTTGGTGGTCCCCTTTGAAGTTTGTGATTTTTACGTTTGTACCTCATCCAAGATGGCTGCCAGCGTGGAGCACAGTTTAACATAGGGACCCTATGGGAAATGCATTCAAATGTATTCTCCTCTGAACCCACTGAGCCAATTGGAACCAAACTTGGTTACAATAGTCTTAAGATGTTTCCCTTCAAAGTTTGTGATTTTTATGTTCATACCTCATTCAAGATGGCCGCCAGCAGGGAACATAGTTTAACATAGGGACTCTATGGGAAATGCATTCAAATGTCTTCTCCTCTGAACCTACTGAGCCAATTGGAACCAAACTTTGTTACAATTGTCTTTGGGTGATCCCTTCCAAAGTTTGTGATTTTTAGTTTGTACCTCATCCAAGAATGAAAATGTAACATCTGATTTATAGTATGAATGGGTGGTCTATTGGTGACAATGAATAAAACCAGTCACCAGGTGCGTGATACAGGATCATGTGAGCCTCTAGTTTAAATATTTTTTGCCTTTTCTGATTCAGTCAAAAGAGTGGTGTTCTAGGATTTTGAGTGGCCTTTCATGCATTACAGTACCAAATATGTTTGTTAATGTCGTTAAGGCTGCTGTGTTTAACTATGCAAACTCTGCAGAACGGGCAAGATGTCTTACAATGACCTAGTCACTCGCATAGCCATCCACGAAATCTCTCGTTGGACTCCCATTTCTCCAAGTAATGACACGAAGGCGAACGTTTCTTCTTTGGCGGACTGAGTACCATTTTACAAGTGATAACATGCCTTCCATTCCCAACACTTTTATAATTTTCATGATAATAACACCAAAGCTGAGAAAAAAACAACTCAAAATTCCATACAATCCGTCAGTCTTTCATTTTGTTCACAACCGCCATTAATCACCTCATTAATGCGAGATCAAAGGAAATCACGATTTTTGATTGGCTGGTCAAGGATTTTCCAGAAGATTTGGAGTTATTTCCCTTTGAACTTTACATGTCATTTTTTTCGTGTAAATTTTCAAAAATTGTGTTTTATGACAAAGTTTTGTTTCACAATTGTGACAGAAGGTTAAAATCCCGTAGATCAAGCCAAAATCGTGAAAGTTGGCAGGTATGTGTATGCCTTGATCTCGCTTTCATGTAAAAGAGATTTTTCTTCCAAAAATCCAGTATTTCTTATTTGCAAAATTTATGCAAATAATACATATACTGATTGGATGGTGTATAAGAACATGTTTAAGTGATTGATGTATCTTATATGCTTACATATAATAGATAAAAGATGTCACAACAAGAATATGTGTCTAACGGACACAATGCCCCGCCTCGCACCTATTTCGAGCAATGCCATATTTCATGATCAGTGAAGCATGAGGTTGGTGGCATGGGCAAATATTTGTTATGTTTTTTTTATTCATATCCTAATGTATATTTAAATGAAGTTTCACGATAATAGCAATCATCCTTCACAGAAAAAAAACTTCAACCTAAGGGTAAAGCTCATACTACCCCCCTTTTATCCAAGATCAGTGAAGCATGAAATTGGTAGCAAGGCTAATTTGTATTATTATTTTTGTTTAATTATACCCTAATGTGTATTTATACAAAGTTTCATGATAATAGCAGACATCCTTCACAGAAAAAAACTTCAACCTAAGGGTAAACCTCATACTATCCCCCTTTTTTCATGATCAGTGAAGCATGAAGTTGGTAGTCAGGATAAAATTTTATTATAATTTTTGTTAAATTATACATTATGTGTATTTATACAAAGTTTCATGATAATAGCATACATCCTTCACAGAAAAAAAACTTCAACCTAAGGGTAAACCTCATACAACCCTCTTTTTTCAATGATCAGTGAAGCATGAAGTTGGTAGCTGGGATCAAATTTTATTATGATTTTTGTTTAATTATACCCTAACGTGTATTTATGCAAAGTTTCATGATAATAGCATGCATCCTTCACAGAAAAAAAAAACTTTAACCTAAGGGTAAACCTCATACTATCCCCCTTTTTTCCATGATCAGTGAAGCATGAAGTTGGTAGCCGGGAACAAATTTTTTATGATTTTTGTTTAATTATACCCTAATTTGTATTTATACAAAGTTTCATGATTATAGCATACATCTTCACAGAAAAAAAACTTCAACCTGAGGGTAAACCTGGCTTGGGACGGACGGACGGACTAACAGACGGACGAACGGACGGACGGACGGATGGACACTCCCGAACACTATATGCCCCTCTACTATCGTAGGCGGGGCATAAAAAGAGATTCATTTGGGCTAAGTGAATGTTGAAATACAAATTATACATGCACTCTAATAATAAACTTATTAGCTGTTTGGCTTTTTCTGTTATAAAAAGTATGAACAAAGATAATGGAAAAGACTATATGTTTGTGAGAATGATGTACACAAAATAAACAATATTATGTTGCTGTTTAATAGGAAGTGAAATAAAAATGTTTGAAATGAAAACGGTAAGCATTTAGCAAAAACAACATAAACTAGTTTATCAAGGAAAACCTTGTTAAAAAATGTTTAAATTTTTCTTTTTTTTTCAGGTATATTTACAGAAGGAATATGGTTGGAGGACTGTATTTGTTATTCCATCATTAATTGTTGTAAGTTTAGATAAAAATGTGTCAAAATAATGGAGGACAAAATCAGAATGTATATACAAAGCAAACTTTGTAAAAGAAATTTTTGCTCAAAACATGTGAATTTTATAATGCATTTTGAAAATTACAGAAATATACTGAATATAGATATTAGATTTTGTTGTTAATGTATGCAAAGACTTTACTCTGGCTTGCATTTTTAGTTCGCCTCAATGAAGTTGAGTAGAACTATTGGAGTACCCCTGGCATCTGTGTCAGCATTTAGGTATATATCTTAGTAACTATGCAGGGTAGAGTCATCAAACTTTGCATACAGGTGCATCTTGGGCTTACTCACAGCCTCCAAGAAAATAAGGTCTCTCTGACCTATACTTTCCGCTTGGGTGGCTTGCATTTAAATTTATATTAAAGGTCATATCTTCGTAACTATGCATAGTGTGATCATCTAACTGTGCATATGCATGCATCTCTGATTGTAGGTCAGCATTCAGGAAATATTGAGTCACTTTGACCTACATTTTCTGCTTTAGTGACTTACATATATACATTCAAGTTTACATTCGAGTTCAGATCTCAGTCACTGTACATGGTAGGATCATCTAACCTTACACATGTATGCATCTCTGATGGTAGGTCAGCATCCAGGCAAAATTGGGTCTATATGACCTATATTTTTGCTTGAATGACTTACATTCAAGTTTACGTCCCAGTTCAGATCTCAGTCACTATACATGGTAGGATCATCTAACCTTGCATGAGCATGCATTTCTGATGGTATGTCAGCATCCAGGCAAAATTAGGTCACTTTGACCTACATTTTCCACTTGAGTGACTTATATTCAAGTTTACATCCGAGTTCAGATCTTAGTCACTGTGCATGGTAGGATCATCTTACCTTGCACATGCATGCATCTCTGATGGTAGGTCAGCATCCAGGCAAAATTGGGTCACTATGACCTATCTTTTCCGCTTAAGTGACTTACATGTACATTCAAGTTTACATCCTAGTTCATATCTCGGTCACTGTACATGGTAGGATCATCTAACCTTGCACATGCATGCATCTCTGATGGTAGGTCAGCATCCAGGCAAAATTAGGTCACTTTGACCTACATTTTTGGCTTGAGTGACTTATATTCAAGTTTACCTCTGAGTTCAGATCTCAGTCACCGTACATGGTAGGATCATCTAACCTTGCACATGCATGCATCTCTGATGGTAGGTCAGCATCCAGGCAAAATTGGGTCACTATGACCTACATTTTCGGCTTGAGTGACTTACATTCAAGTTTTTGTCCCAGTTCAGATCTCAGTCACTGTACATGGTAGATTCATCTTACCTTGCACATGCATACACCTCTGATGGTCTGTCAGCATCCAGGCAAAATTAGGTCACTTTGACCTATATTTTCGGATTGAGTGACTTACATTCAAGTTTATGTCTGAGTTCAAATCTCAGTAATTGTACATGGTAGGATCGTCTAACCGCACACATAAATGCATCTCTGATGGTTGGTCAGCATCTAGGCCAAATGAGGTCACTTTGACCTATATTTTCCACTTGACTGATTTACATTCAAGTTTGTATCTAAGTTCAAATACATGTGACTGTACATAGTAGGATCATCAAACTTTACATTTGCATGTATTTTTGATAGTAGGTCAGTATCCAGGCAAAATTTGATTGCTGTGACAATGTGCCATAACGAGGCAAACTTTGTAATCGTTGATTACCTATGTTTGGGTTTCCCAGATGCCTTTGCGTCATGTCAGTTTTATTGATGCGTTTGTTTTCAAAGCTTTTACTTGAGAAAGAAATAATGTACTGATATGCTTCAAATTATATTACAGATAGTGATTGGTATATTTGTATGGTTATTTTACCAGCAGCCAGATGAAGTTGGTATAGATGTTCCAGGAAAAGGTATATACTTTATATTGTTAGATACTAGTACATATAACTTTTCAAAAAGACAAGTACCTCTATTTGCCTGAATCTCCATCATCAAGTTGTTGAAACATAAGCATTTGCTTACAATATCTGAAAATTATGGTACAAAATTAGATTAACATTAAATAAAAACTTCTCATACTTAGGCATATATTCATACCTAAATGATGTGTTATATATTTATGAGATGTTATTTATTTTTAAATTATTAAATTAATTTGACTGTATTACTCTTCAAAAAACAAAACACATTGATGACATATAACTATATATTATTCTTCAGAAAAGAATGCAACTTCTACAAAAACAGCTGGAAAGTTGACTTGGATGCAGATGTTGAAAATACCGTAAGTTTAAAATTCTCATAGTTATGTAATATTGCAAACTTTTTTGTTTTTAACAAAAAGCTTCGTAGAATAATAATAATGATGTTTTTCTGTCATCTCCAGAATATTACATTAGGAAACACTTTGTATGTACTATCAAATGGTTTTACTGACTTAACCATGAAAAAAGGCAACATACCTGATGATGTCATGCTAAAATAAAACATTTATTGTGGAACATATAAAAAGGGGGTCATGTTTTTGTCCAAAATTTCCTTCAAATCATTAAAGAAATAAAATCAACAGCCGTATTTCATGAGAAACAACATTTCTACACTCTCAGTAATAATTTTTCAAATATTTTAAAAGCTCAGCAAGCTTCGCGTTCAAAAATTTGAAAATTCAACTATCTCTAGTGTAGAAATGTAATTATTCACTCAATGCAGTTGTGAATTTTATATTTCTTCTTTAGATTGGAGTAGTTTAAAAATATTTCTTCACTAGAAGACAGAAAATTTTGATTTTCAACATGGGAGATTCAGAGAGGATTTTTTTATCGAGAATGAGGAAATATTTTATTGCATTGATGAATAAATATACCAGTATAGGTCCTACTTCGTCCAAAAATTTCCCTTGTCTGCTTATCAAACAATCAAAGTCCTCAACTTCTTCTTTTGATGATGATGAATACTGCCCACATTTAACAAGCTGAATATTATGGCAGAAAATATACTAAACTTTTGAAAATCCAAAAATAAAGAATTGAAACTATTTCTAAGAAGGCAAAACAGAATAATTATGAATACTGTACTATTTTATCATTATCTGTTTCAGTATGTTACCAGAAGTAGCTATTTCAATGTTCTGTTTAAAAGTTGTCAGATATTGTATGTATATGTGGTTACCATTGTATTTACTTCAAAGGGTAAGTCAATAGATGTAACTATCACGTGTTAATTTGTCCATACAAATTATACACTTTCAAAATGTTTACAGATAAGAGAATTGATGTTTCTTTATTCACATTCTTGTTGACCAATCCTGAAATTCGAACATAATCAGGTACACCAAAGAAAGGTTTGAAGATGAAATAATTTATTTTCTGAAAAAAAGGAATACTATCTTATCTGTTAGATATCTTTTTGTTTGCATGTTAACATCTCCATGTTTGGGACTTACCGGTAAAATTATTATTATTGTAAATAAAAAAGTTTATATCTTCAAATTAGTGTATGGAGTTTGTACAGTCTTTCAGTCTAACAAGTAACATGGGATATTTTACTTTGCTACCCTTTGATTTGTTCATACATACCGTATTTTTTCTAATAAACGCCCCGGGGGCTAAGACAATCTTCCAAAGGGAGGCTATAATAAGAGGTACACATTTTCAATTCAAGAACAGCTATATTTAGTGTTATTTGACTATTAATTAAAGCAAAATGTACAGTATTTGCATTTTAGGAAACAAATGTTAGACTATAGATGAATGCTTCTCTCTTTTATTTTAGCTAGATACACAATGTAAGTAAGCAGAAGTCACACATTTTGGGCAAAAATTGGGGCTTTTATTAGAAAATGAAAGTTAAATTAAACAAAATTTAGGGAGGGGGCTTTAATTAAAAGGGGGCTGTAATTATAATAAATACGGTAAGTAAAAAGAGATGTATCACTACAAATATTTTCAAATTTATGACATTCAGTATAATAAATGAAATAAATCATAACCAAAATGGTGATAGAGAGTTTGTTATTCGTTTACACTTTGTTGTTAAATTTGAATATAAATTATTTTGACTCTTATATGACAGAAAATGGAATTTACCATTCTGAAGTGACCTAATAGAATATGGATTTCTATTTCATGGCTGTCTATGTCTGACATTACAATACACAGTCTGATGTTTCAAACAGATGCAAGTTTAAAAATCCGAATCCAAAGAAAAACTACACATTTTTGTGTTTGAAAGACTCAATTGAGTTAAAAGAAAGTTCCTAACTTTTATTTCCGTTATAAAACATGACTAACAATATTGAAGTAGGGTTGATTTGCATCTTTTTACAATACAATATGTGCCTGTGTGAAGTTTGATGTTGTTGAGTATTATACTGGTTGGTGATTAATACGTCATGTTAGAATCCTTAGAAATACATTGTTACCCACTGACACATCTTGGGATGACAATAATTTTCTGGATCAACCTTTATAGCTGTGTTTTATGTACCGGTATATAGTAACAAAGCAGTTTTTAATGACTTACCTAGTGTATACATGGATTTGATGAGTCTGTTTTGCCAAGTTAAATCACAATTTCTCAGGATCAGTATCCATACATTATTTGTTCATTCTTATCTGATTATGATTTGTTTAGCTGACAAAAAATGTCTGTGTTTTGTGGAGATTTCCATCAATAATATGATAGGGAAAAAGCACAGTATCACACACCAAAGCATTTAACTGTGGCCGTGATAGTTTACTGGGTATTTATGGTAGTAATATAAATGTGGAATAATTTTAGATTAAGCAATGCTCAAAATTGTTTTACTGACATTTTGTCACCATGTCTTCACAAACATGACACTTGATTTGGTATGGTATGGAAGAAGAATATTTCATCAAATACATCTTTGATTTGTAGTTGAAGTATAGTGCAGCTGTATCAGGGATGCTGTCGACCATATTTGAGATTGGAGGTGTTTTAGGTAGTGCAGTAATAGGTTTTGTAATTGACAGGTTCGTAGAAAAGTAGAAGTTGTTGAATCAATTAATTTTTAATTATTTAGTATTGATTTTGATGCATACTGCAAGAGTTATCAAAGTCTTAACAGGTTGCATTTTGTTAAAAGCATTTAACTAGAGCCTAATATGTGAATTTTCTATTGTTGATGCATATCAGGAAATTAAATGTCATGTCAAATATATGATGGTTTTTTGTATTACAGTAAAACTTTGATGGCTCGAACAGCAATAGCTCGAAACACCATGGATGTCTCAAACTCATTTTCTGGTCCCTTTGTTCAAGTTTGAACATAGGTCGACCTTGATAACCCGAAAACCCCTCTATGTCGAACTGTTTTCATCGGTCCCTTGGGTGTTCGAGCCATCGAAGTTCGACTGTATTTTCCTTGAATTTTTCTCTTAATATATCAATAAAATTTTGAATTGTTTTGATGGTAGATTCCTTGAGCATTTACATATTTCATTTAAAATTCTCCAATTAATATACTATATACTAATATTCCTCTATTATCGGCAATATGTACATTTTTCTCTTTGATCTTACTGACTGATATTGTCAGTATCTCCGTACTGACCTGATACAAGAAAATATCAGGCAATGACGTCATGAAAATGACTTTGCCAATAAAAACAATAATGGTAGTTTTGAAGGTATCGACAGAAAATATCACTAGTATCACTGCTCATCCTATCGGACTCCCCGCGATACGGTGATATTTTCCGTCACGACCTTCAAAAGTACCATTATTCTATATGTAACAAATCCTTCACAACTCCTGTCTTTTGTTGGTTAATCAAACAATCAAAATTCTGTAGAATACTATTGTATACCAATGTTTACTGCCTGAAGGGGTTTACCATGATACTCCAGTGATGACAAATTTGTATAGAATAATACTCTAAGATATTGCAATTTAAAGATGTGTTTTACAAAAGACTAAATGCAAATAAAAAGTAGAATTTCCCAACAGTATTCTACATTAAACTTTTGCAGTTGTATAATACTTTTGATTTCAAAAGTGTCTAGATATTTCATTTAAATGCACCAATGATTGTGGACTTATCTTTAATTAAAGCATTGTATCGGCTGTAAGTGACTAAAGAAGAAAAAAAATATGGGTGTTATTAGGCAAAATATTTTTACCCTGAATCAAAGAACATGAGACGTCTGTAAATTAGGATACATATTGAAAACCTCACTTTAATAAGGACACAGAACTTTATACATGTGCAACCTTATTTATCTTGTTTCAAGATTCTATTATGATTATTGTATGCTAAATGCATAAAGTATTTGTTTGTAACTATTTAAATAAATATGTTTAAAAAACCTCACAGTACTATAGAAAAAAAGAAGGGAAATGGGGAATGTGTCAAAGAGACAATGACCAAAAGGGGAGTAATAGCAACTCAAAGCCACCATAAGATCTTCAATGTCTTTATTATATTACAACTTCAAAATAGTTTTTATATGTACATGAGATCTACTACTTCAAATTATAATAATATGAATACCTTTTCATAACTGTTAGAAGAAATTGGTGTAGTTTTGACTGCAGTGAAGTTTGTTTGTCATTTCATTTGTGTATATTATTTCAAGTCCTATTTATATTAGTGGTAAATCTGAATCATTTTAAAAAACTCTAACAGGATCAGTAAATATCATGGGTGTAACGGAATTACAACCCAAGACTAGGACGATAAGAGGACAAGCAGTTGAAATGTACTGAAATTCAGTAGAAAGGGCAGTGGGAAGTTTGACCAGTTGTTATTTTGCACTCCTCAGCACTTGGATGTTATTTCTTGGGTTTGAAAATTTTTTGTTTTGTTGCTACATTTAATTGTAGTTTTCTTATGAATAGTATCTTTTCATGCAATTATTTCACATTTTTGACTCTTTGAAACATCAGGCTGAACTTACCACTTCACTGATTGAACTTCCCCACAGTGCAATTGTTGGTCAATTTAAAAAAAAACAACACTTGAATACAAACATTGAGAGGGAAGAAACTAGAATGGACAATGTACCTAGTATTATAAAACAAGTAAAATATTGGAAACCAGTAATGTTTAAACCTTTTTTTTCATTGGTCGTACTACAACCAGCGTCCCCTATTATATAAATGACTGCATATTCCTGTTTATTTTATTTCAGATATTTCAAGGGAAGAACAATATTTGGAACAGGAATGTCTGTTTTATTATCAGGAATTTCCCTAACACTATTTTTAGTAACCTGTGATTGGGGGTGGATGTTTAATGTAACATTTATGTTTCTTGCTGGTGTATTTAACTGTGGTCCTGACAGTTTACTGGGTATGTTTAATAGATATGTTATCTATTGATATAAATATGGAATCATTTTAATTGCTCAGTGACAGATTCACAAAAATGATAACCATGTGGAACATCCCAGTTTTAATACGACTTGTTATCTTTTTATGTTGCAAATTTTGAACTTTGATTAATTATTACCATTGTCTATTTTTCACACACATACAGGACACCCACTTTTTTTGCCAGAATCTTTTAGAAGCTTTACTATGGTCAGTCATAATAAAGGGAGATAATTTGACAAGCATATCTTTTTCATTTTTTTAGCTCACTTGGCCAAAAGTGAGCTATTGCTATAACTTTTTTTAAGCCATCCATTGTTGTCTGTTAACTTTTTCAAAAGATCTTCTCCTATCAAACTACTGTGCCAATGGTAACCAAACTAGTGTTTTTGTTGGTGAAAACATAGCCACCATGGCTAAAAATAGATTTTTTTTTCATTTTTTATTGAAAAATCAAAACAGATAGAGGCCCATTTTAATTGCAAAAATGTTCAGTATATCAATATATATCCATCTGGGAATTTTGGAGAAAACCTGAATACCCATATTGGAGTATCTTCCCTAAATTTATTAGTCAAACTTTTTTGAATACAGTTGAACTTCGTAGACTTAAATTGCAATGACTGGAACACAATGAATGTGTCAAACCCTTTTTCTTGACCCTTTGTTGGAATTTGAATACAGTTGGACCTTGATGGCTCAAAAACCCATCTGGCTCAAACTGTTTTTAATCAGTGCCTTGGGTGGCTGCACCATCAAAGTTTGACTGTATATACATTATGTCATACATTTCAAATAGAATTTGAGTAAGGGGTTAAATTTTATTTGCAAAGAAGTTCAGGATGTCAGGGACAACATAACATTGTTGACTGACAAGGCTGCCAGCAGGGAGCTCATTTTAACATCGGAACCTAAGGGAAAACAATCAGAGGTCTCCTCTTGAACAGCATTGGACCTCAAAGGGAAAAACATTCAGAGATCTTCTCCATTGGAAATACTTGGCCAATTGCAATCAAACTTTGTCACAATAGTCCTTATGTTGTCCCCTTTAAAAATATGTCCAATAAAAAAAATTCGAACCAAGATGGTGGACAGTGGGGAAAATGGTTTAACATTGGGCCTTATGTTAAAGCCTTCAAACATCTTCACCTCTGAAGACACAAACCCCATTGAAAGCATACTTTAATCAAAATATTCCTGTCATGGTTCCTTTTAACAAATGTGTCCGCAAGCTTACCTCATCAAACATAGCCACCAGCAAGGAACTTAGGGTAATAGTGAACCCTTGGGAAAAGCATTCAAAGATCTCTCCTCTCTAGGCACAAACCCCATTGGATCCAAACTTTATTACACTAGTTCTTTGGCAGCTTTAAAAAATATGTTCAGCAACTTCATGACTCATCTAAGATAGCTGCCAGTAAAAACTTGTATGACCCTATTGGAAACACATTCAAAATTCTCCTCAGAAAGTACTTGGCAAATTGCAAGCAAACCTAGTCATAATAGTCCTTTGAATGTGTCTTTAAAAATGTGTCCAGCAAGTCTGTGCAGCAGGGCACTTGATTGAAAATTAAACCTCTGGGAAAACAAATACACAGATCTCATTCTTTGAAACTAATTTGCCAATTGGAACCAAAATTGGTAACTTTTTCCTGAATTGGCTTCCTTTGGAAAATGTGACTGGCAAGTTGGAACCAGATACAAAATTGCTGCCAGTGAGGAACATAGTTTAACATTGAACCCTATGGGAAAGCATTCAAAGATCTCCCCAAAGGTCACAACAGTCCTTGGATGGTCCCTTTTTAAAATATGTCCAGGAAGTCCAAATCACATCTAAGATGATTGCCAATGGGAAATATGGTTTAACATTGGACCCTATGTGAGAGCATTCAAAGATCCTCTCCTCTGAAGCCACCAAGCGTATTGGAACCAAACTTAGTAACAACGGTCATTTTGTGGTCCCTTTTTTAAAAAATGTATCGTACTAGTGTGTACCTCATACAAGATGGCTGCCAGCGGAGAACTTAGTTTAACATTTGACCAAATAAGAAAGCACATTCAAAGATCCTCTCCTCTGAAACTTCTGCGCAAATTGGAACCAAACTTGTTCACAACCCTCCTTAGTTGGTGCTCTTTGAAAATTGTGTCCAGGAAGTTCATTTAATATCCAAAATGGGAACCAGCTGGAAACATTATTCTGCAGTTTAACATTGGACCCAATGTGAAAGCATTCATAGATCTTCTCCTCTGAAGCCACAAAGCCAATTAGTAGCAAACTCTGTCACAATTGCCCTTGGTCCCTTTGGAAAAATGTGTTATGGATGTCTAGGCCTCATCCAAGATGACTGCCAATAAGAACTTAGTTTGACATTGAATCCTACTTGAAAACACATTCAAAGGTCATCTCCTGAAACTACTTTTCCTATTGGAAGCAAAGTTGGTCACAATTGTCCTTTGTTGGTCCACTTTGAAAAATTAAACACATCAGATCCAAGATGGCTGCCAGCAGGGAACATAGTTGAAAAATGGGCTATATTACTAGAAAATAAGATCCTTTAATATTGAGGTTATTTAAATTGCCTATGTCAGCTATGGACCAGGTGAGCGATACAGGCCCTTGCGAGCCTCTCATTTGTCAACACTTGTCCATATATATTCCTGTCCACTGTGCTGTGGTTGAAGCATGCTGCTCTTTACATAGCCATTTATTAATCTTACAAGACCAAAATAATGATTTAGGTTGTGGCGCAGAAGACACAGTACTTCTCCAGAGCTGCCAACTCTCCTGATTTTTGCAGGAGCCTACCGATTTTTGGTCCCAATTCCCACCCTCCTGCAGTTGTATCATTTTCTCCCGTATTTCGATCCCGCAAAAAACCTATAAATTACGTTCATTTTGTTTTTCCTTTACCAGATCTAGAAAGTAATTGATGGAACAGCATGCGAATCCTCCACCGTAAATGCATTTAATAACCTTGTGCTTTGTTGGTCATTCCAGTGGGAGGACATATGTAAATGTAAAAGCTGTATAAAATGTCGAAAGGTGATGCCAAAGACAGCAATCGCAGCGGTGCTAATTCGAAAATCAAAATGAGTAATGGCTATTTCAAATACATCTTAATAATGGTGCTTGGAAACGTATTTAAAGGGCCATTCTCTAATAAATAGAGACAAGCATCGTATTATCTTACAATTTTAGGAGCCTCCCTCCAAAATATTGAAAACTCCCGAAAAGGTTTTACCGTTCTCCCAATGATAAAAACATGGGGGTGGCAGCTCTGCTTCTCATTTGATGTAGTGCAATGATTAAATGCTTACCGGGTATGTTTGAAACTGAATAAAAAAAAATTATGCAATCATTTTATTATTATGTTACAGGTGGAGCAGTACCTGCAGAACTAGGAGAACAAGATGGTAGAGATGCAGCAGCATCAACAGTAGGATTAGTTAATGGTATGTAACTAACTAGTGAGTGACTAACTCGGTATAAACATTACGATATTAGTAAAGACAGTTTTGTATTTGCATAATTATTGAGATGGAATTATCTTCAATAATTACTAAAGTACCGTTAAAAAGCCATGTATTATCCACATTTGTGTATTATCAGCAGGCCCTTTTTTTTACCTTAAAATCCAGGGAAAAAACTTTTAGTACGCTGGCACTTAACCAACAAAGTCTACGTTGAGATTGGTATGATCGTAGTTATTCTGTACCTGTAAATCGGTATTTTCATAGTTTATCAACTGCATGAGTAATTATTTACTATATCTTAAGCCGTTTCTGAAAGTATTTAATGATAAAAAGGCTCAAACATGACAAAACTTGAAGAAAAATAACATCGTTTTATCAATCAGGAAGTTCAAGTACGATGGAAAAATCTGAACAGGTTTGGTGCAGACTGTCATATCCGTGTTTATTTTACATTTAATTTGATGTTTCTAGTCTTTCATTCCCTATAAAATTATTTGGAATGTAATAATAAGCCACTTAATATGATAATTTTGTATCTTTGGCACGCTAAATGTTGTCTGAGGTAATATGATATAAATAGCTCAGTGTCAAAAAATCAACACTTTACCATAACGTGGTTTGTTGACGGTAATGGCGGCTAATAAAAATATTCATGTTCTAACATTAAAATAGCATTTTTTGGAGGAAAGACCCATTTTTTACATCTGTAAGGCACTTTGCAATTCAAACCAACATATTTAATTAGATCCACCATGCTAAGAACAGCCTGTTTGGTTTGAACAGGGACAAAAATCGATCTTCGGGGAACTTGGCCAAATCCTCAAGTCGTATAGAATTGTATAATCTGCACCCCAAGCCCTAAATCCTTTTTAGGGTAAGTACAAAAATTTGATTGAGAATAAATGCAACTGACAAAGAACCTTACACTAAGCTCTAACATATATCATATATGCCCCTTAACATTTTTTGCTGTATTATTTATACATGTTACTTACAAATAAATGTATTAAATTGATTTGATATATTGACAAGTAAGACATGTGGTAAAAATTAATGCAGGTTTTACTTAAGCTGATTCTGTAGCAAATATCAGGAAATCTTCCAGACATTTTTGAGAAAAAATGATTACATGAATATTTCACAGGTATAGGTAATTCACTCAGTTTGATAAAGTAAGTGAGAACCAAACTATCTGTCTAAAACGAATAATCTAAGGAAAATGGCAACATCTGGAAAACAAAGACATTACATGAGTATGGCTCAGAAAAGAAAAATGAAGACACACACACACACAGATAAGATGAACAAAAATGACCCAAAAAAAACATGGATGAGATCAGGTGTGCAGGTAAGAAGAGTAAGCATCTTTTGCTTCTTATAAGACACCCTCTGTGTTGAACATGTCAAATCTGGTAGTAAAGTCAAATCCATTAGAAGAAACAACAATCTTAAGTTTTTAAAGGGAAAGATCTGTTGTGACCTGGGAAACAGATATCCCATAGCAGTCCACAATATTGTGATGTCGACTGTAAACCTCTGCAATGATGACTTCAAGTTATGGGTAACATCCTTGTTTAAGTAGCCTATTTGTGAGCAACTAGACTCTATCAAGGAAGTTACTATATTGACAACAGACCCTTGAGTAGCAAGTTAGCTCAATATGCCAGCGCTGATGGAATGTTGCTACAAAGAAAAGTGAAGTTGACTTTTGGAAAAGTGAAGTCATCGTGTTTGTTATACAGCTTAATTTGGAGTCTACGTTACCTCTGTTGTCAATTTCAAGATACCGGTAGAGGTCAAGGAATAAGGCCAATTTGAAAGTGTTCGTATTATCCTTGATTTTGAGCTCTTTTGGATAGATCAAATGAAGAAAATCACCAAAGTGAGGGTTATTTAGCAAAAATTAAAGGATTGGGTGACTATTTTTGCCCCGCCCATGAATGTGGAAGGAGCATATAGTGTCACTCTTGTCTCTCATTCCTTTTATACATCCGCCCGTAAGTTTGTACTTTCAGTTAAGTTTCATGTTTAATTACATTTTTAAGCAACTGTAAGAGGTAGAAGTATGATAATAGGCCATTGGGTAGATGTTTGATAGTACTACATTTTGACTTTTTGCCCCACATTTCATGCTTGAGTGACTCTGGTTAAGTTTTGTGTGTATGTCCATTTCTCAACAACTACACATTATAAGACAATGATGTTTCATCAAATTAATTGCCTTGATGAGTGCTATCCAAATCATTGACAATTAAGCAGCTTTGACCTACATTTTATGCTTCAGTAACTTTGGTTTAGTTTTGTGTTAAATTCCATTTCTCGACAACTACACATTAAAAGACTATATGAATCTAACACCAGTGAGAGTGCCAGACAGAAAAATCTCAGACACTCAAGGGTAAGATTTCAAGTGGTTGGACGCTTAGACGCTAGAAATCTTACACAAGGGTGTCTTGAGATTTTTGGTTCGGGGGACTATTGAAGTACCCCAGCATCTGCGTCCGCATTTAGGTATATATCTTGGTAACTATGAAGGGTAGGGTCATCAAACTTTGTGTACAGATGCATCTTGGGCTATCTCACAGCCTTCAAGAAAATAAGGTCTCTTTGACCTGTCAGAGTTCAGATCTAAGTAACTGTACATGGTAGAATCGTCTAACCTTGCATGTGCATGCATCTTTGGGGTAGGTCAGCATCCAGGCAAAATTAGGTCACTTTGACCTATATTTTCCGCATGATCGACTTNTAACACGATGTAGTTGATCATGAAATGGACACTGTATCGCCACATGAATGGATTATTTTTTGTGCCTTCGTATGAATAACTGGTAAGCCGTACGCGTTTTTAACGATAGTCTGGATCATTCCGATTCTTTTCATATAGTCTCCTTAATGTAAGAGTCTTGTTGAAACAGACTTTTTTCAAGATGGCTTTTACCCGACAGCTAGAAGGCAGAGAACCTGCCTTAATTAGGTCACTTTGCAGTTTATGTCCGAATTCAGGTCTCGGTCACTGTACATGGTAAGATCATCTAGCCTTTGTATACATGCATAAGGGATGGTAAATGAGCACCCTGGCCAAATTAGGTTTCAGTGTCCATGTGCCATAACGAGGCGAACTTTGTGATCATTGATTACCTATGTTTTATCTGGCACTTTGATGATGTTTGATTAATTTTCTACCCCACAACATCCAAAATATAAAACATCACCATTGTTGACATCAGTGAATTACTTCCTGATGTCATAATAAATGGAGCATGGGTCCAAGTCCGGGGTTGTTATTTCGCTGCCAAATATTTAGGCATTTTTTATGTGTTTTATTATACCCCCCGAAACAAAGTTTGGGGGGTATATAGGAATCACCCTTTCTGTCTGTCTGTCCGTCCGTCTGTCCGTCCGTCTGTCCACACTTCTCGTAAGCGCAACTCCTCTTAAACCACTTGAAGGATTTTGATGAAACTTTACACAAAGGAAGGACACTATATGGAGATGTGCATGAAGGAATATAATTATTGTCTGAAACCAGGAAGGGGAGATAATCCGACTTTGACTTTTCGTTGATTCCCCATGTATGGGTTACCTCATACGCACAACTCCTCTTAATCCACTTGAAGGATTTTGATGAAACTTTAGACAAAGGAAGAACACTATATGTAGATGTGTAAAATGTCAAATAGGCTGAAAAAAAGGTGAATTTTATATTTGTCTGATTTAGACAGTGTTTTCATTGGAACCCTTTGGAAAAGTTTTTTCTTGAAGATTATATCATTGTGTCCATACTTGTATTGTGTCCATACTTGTACTGTGTCCATACTTGTACTGTGTCCACACCTGTATTGTGTCCACACCAACTTAATTTTGCACTTACCATATCGATTCAGGATTCAATTAGCGGGGGGTATCTTTGGCTGCCATTCGGCGACAGTTCTTGTTTCAAATTTTGTTTTTTCGGAGACAGTTGACATTATGTTTAATTGAATATATTTATTTACTATTTTTTTCATGTAGAATAAGCCGAGTAAATTGTTATGATGAAATATTTGCAGGAATAATTGTGTGTAGCTGGTCTTACACCCCCCTGTGTAAAACAGAAAAATCTTTCACCACGAAAACAATGGATTCCCTTTTCCGAGGTGGGAGAAAATGATGTTTCTTTAAATTAATTGCCTTGATTGATGAGTACTACCCAAATCATTGACAATTAGGTGGCTATGACCTACATTTTACGCTTCAGTGACTTTGATTAGGTGTTGCGTTGAAGTCTATTTCTTAACAACGACACATTATGCCAATGTTTCATCAAATGAATTGCCTTGATGAGTACAACCCAAATCATTGACAATTAAGTGGTGTTAACTTACATTTTACGCTTCAGTGACTTTGGTTAAGTTTTGCATTTAAGTCTATTTCTCAATTACTTTGTATTGTATTATCATGATATTTCACTGCAACATTCATGTAAAGGAGAACTACCTATTTCACCAACAATTGGGTGTCAATGACCTACATTTTATGCTTGAATGACTTTGGTTAAATTTTGCATTTAAGTTTATTTCTCAAAAACTAGATTTTACAAATCATGATGTTTCATCAAATTAATCACCTAGATCAGTACTACCCAAATCATTGACAGTTATGTGACTTCGATTTATTTCATGCTTGAGTGACTTTTGTTAAATTTTGTGTTTTAAATCCATTTCACAACAACTGCACAACATAATACTATGATGTTGTATCAAATTTATCATCTTGATGAGAACTACTCCATTCTTGAACAATTTGATGACTCTGACATACCTGTACCATTTCTTTACAACTACACATTAGATTACAACCATGTTAAATCAAATTAATCTCCTTTGTTTACTCCATAATTCATAGATGATTTTATAACCTGATCTATATTTTATGCTTCCATACTCAATAAATACCAAAAAAATCATCTGTAATATTCCTTCAACAATTATCTGTAACAGCACTTTCTGTTTCCTCACAATTCAGTGACAGTTGACTAATTTTATGCCCGATTGACTAAGTTTTCTGTTGTGATAAATTTATTGGCAGGGAATTTGTGTCTTATAGACACATTCTCTAGTTATCTTTGCTTCGATGAATTCAGCCTCCTACGATTGGAGAAACAGATCAGCTAGAAGAGGTGCACAGTTTGTGCCAATTGGAATTCAGATAGTCTGTTGAAAAACAATTCCTGCAACACTGACAAATATATTGTCGATCAGAAACTGTAACATTTTAATTACTTAGTCCTCTGTATATTTTTTTTCTCTGATTCAGATTCATATTTCACAAAGTAAATTATTTTATTATTACTGCATGTCATTCACAGTATGAGACAAATTTTACTGTTACATATGAATTTTGCAGGTTTTGGAAGTTTTGGCACATGCCTAGAAGGGCCAGTGATAGGATATATCTCGGCTCAATATGGATGGTCTGGGATGTTTTACATAATGATTGGACTCTCGTTTGTAGGAACTGTAACAACCTTCAGAGCGGCAGCTATACACAGAAATAAAACTACCAGAATACCAGAGGCTATTCCATTAAATATGGAGGAAGTCTAGTATAGAGGGAATAGATAGGCTTTTTAATTTTAAATTGTATTTGTGCCTTTAAATATTTCTTACAGATGAGGGATGATCAGTGTTGTGGGTAATTTTACAGTCAGTTTGGGGAAATTAATTTATTCAGTGTGTTTTAAAAGTTATTTCTAAGGTTGAATAGTTATACATTTTATGGAGGTANCTTAAATGTATTGATGCAATATTCATGTTTACATTTACCAGTCACCATTTGTCATATTCTTCATCAAAACTACAATGCAACCTTGATGTAAAAGTATCGTTTGTCTCGTCAGCAAAGTAGGAAACTTACATTACCAAGATAAAAAGGTGACATGGCAAAATATATTGTGGTAAACTTCATTATAGCAAGGTTTTAGTGTAGTTCATAATTATAAATATTCAACTGTGTATTGACTACTTTCTTGAAAATTTATTTTTCTTGTACAATGCACATACAATTTGGAAAACTGGGAGGGTACAGTGCATTGATAAATTCTATTGAATTTATGTGTGTCTCTTAGATTTGATACACAATAGACCCTTTCACGATAACTGCGGTTTTACAATTTTGAGTGGAAAATGATAACAGTTCCCACAAAAATGACGTTGCAGGACAATTAAGGAGATACGATACAGTACCAAGGGCAGATAATAACATTGCCGGACCTGGAATGTTGTTTTCGTGATGTCACAGATTAGAGCGCGACGTCATATATCACCGGACTTCGCGAATTGCGGACAGGTTACTGTCTGTGAAAGCATGTAAAATAAATCTATGAAAAAATCAATGTGGTTAAATATGAATTACTCATAACGAAATAGGCAACGTGGCAGCTCAAGATTCCACATGCTTCTCAAATTGAAAACTGATAGCAAAAATCTCCTTTCGACAATCATTTTTTCCCAACTGCATCTTTTACAATAGAATCAATTTTCAGGGCAATTTCACGGTATTTTACGATTTGAATTTTCAGGGATGCTTTGAAAATTCAATTAAAAATCCCGTGAAAATGTTTTTTTTTTTTACATCACAATACTTTCACAGGTTAAATACAAAATGCTGTGACAATGTATTATCAATAAAAAATAGGCAAGAGTATGATATTGAAGAGGCATTATCACAATACACATGCTCGATAATTATTTAACTTTAAATGATGGTCGGTATGATCTTTTTCGGGACAACAGGAAAGACCAATAATTTCACAGAGAATTTGGAAAAAAACAATTATCAGGAACGTAATTAGGGCAATTTTATTTTTCGGGATGACTGAGGGAATCGTACATTTTTTTCTTGGGGAAATCAGGATCAAAACCCTCCTACACAACCCCTTAAATTAAACCAACACAACATACAATGAATTCTGATTTTTTTTTTCCATTAAAGGTCGATAGGTGAAACCAGGGAATTGGTCACTCTATAGTGATCTATATACTTGAACAGCGGCATAAGGGAAATCATCACAAAGTCACTAGAAGGGTCAAGTTGTATTCGACTGATTTTGTTAAGATCTTCAGACGCAAGTAATCATTAATCACAGGATCAATTCTATGTTCTGTTTGATGTCTTTTATTTCCCGTTTAATGAAATTAATTCCTGTTCTATTTTTCGCAACACTAATAAGAGAGAAAACATAAGTTTACGACGTCTTTCCAAGCAAAATATAATGTAACGTCATTTCGCGCAAAACCCGGGAATGGTCATTTGTAGCGAAAAAAATGCCAGTTTTCTCTCTGTAGCTTTAAATTAAGCACATGGACCCCCATTTTTCAAAGCTAATTTTTGAAGAGTGATGTTTCGCGGAGATCTCTGCTAATTATGAAGAAAAAATCAGTTCACAATTTTTTTCTATGTGAAATTTTACTTACAAGAAATGATCGTTTTTCTGTAAATATGAACATAAATGTCAATTTAGAACCACAAATGTTGAAATTTTGTTTTAAAATGTATACTCACCTTCTTTAGAAATATCTCAGGAAACTGTAGCAAAAAACCGGAAGCAATTAGCTTAATTCGTTCAAAAGTTATGACATTTTACATATTGTTGTAAAAATACAATTTTTACGCAATATTTTGGAAAATGGGCAATTTTGAATCGCAATTATCTCGAAAACGAAATCATGAAGGTATATTTTTCTTTTCAGATTTGGAAAGTGCATATTCAAATTGATTTGATTTCAAAATTTCACGAAAAAATCAGTTCAGGATCTTTACTGTATCGTATCCCCTTAATCAAGACGTCACATACATTATGACGTTGCACTTTAACCACTCAAAGGCATATGAGCGCATGTGTAAAATTCAGGGCTGCAGTTATTGTGAAAGGGTCTATTACAATCATGAAATTCTGAAAGTACCATGAGTCTTGTTTATATATTGATAGTTTGTGTTAAAGTGTATCAATACATTTTATGTGTTTCAGTGAGATTTGATACATGTTTAGCATTATTAAAGGGAAAATTCACTAAATTTTGAATAAGACCTTAATTTACTCTAAATAAGATTGTGAACATGTTGACCAAGTTTTAAGTACAAATTCGCACGGGTTTAGGAGAAAAACGATATTTTTTATTCATTTCTACTAGAAATTTCAGCTGGGTGACGTCACCTGGCTAGATCTCGGTCATTTTAAAAAACAATCATACCACTGTTTTTATCGTTATTTAAAGCGTTCGAGTGAGATCATTAAATAACTAATTACTGCAGAAAAACAAGGACAAGCGTGTTACCCTTTGTTTAAATCTTATTGTTTCTTTAAACATAACTTCTTCGTAGAATAATTAAATTCCAAATTTACTGTGAAATAAAATTGGCTGTTGATGATGCAAAAAGATTCCAAAAAGTAGATCAAAATAACAAAAAAACATTTTCTATTATTATCCTCAAAACAATGTAGGAAGAAATAAATTTGTGCACACACACACACGCGCGTGCTCCTGTGTTCCAGTGTAGAAAAATTAATACCTTTGTAGTGATGTAATCATCAGAGGTTAATTAACAACCAAATAAACATGATCATGTCCCTTGTCAAATTTTACCTGTGTCATGCCCTAAAGGTAAATGTGGCGTGTGCTGCACTAATTACAGGTAGAAAAGGCACACACCTATCTTTTTTTATAACACGATACAAAAATCTAATTTAAATACTTCACTGATATTAAATAAATGACGGATACTGGATAAAATTTAAAAGACAGATGCAGTTCATTCAGGATTATACGTTTCTGAAAGGGCCACATAATGTAAAAAGTGTCGTTCACCGGCACAAAACTGGAGGATCTAAAGAGATTATATCCGGTGTTAGAAATGTTTTTATTTCGTACAGAAGTTTGACAAAATATGACAAATTAGCCTAGACCCTTTTTGTTTCTGGACTCCTTTTCAGTATAGCTGAGTCCGCTCAAACTCCGGTTTAGTTCTGTCTAAAATATGATCAATATATTAGTCCCAGCTTCTGTATAAAAAAATACGCTAAGAGGTTGATTCTCGTAATGTCTTCAACATTTTACGATACAAGTGATACTTTAAAACGCTTATGTGTCATGGGTTCAAGTTGTCTGAGAAAATTATATACTTATAATGCCGAAATCGTTTATACAGACAGTTGTGGTATACTGTAAACCACAGAGATTAGGCTGTGTTCAGTATACGTAAGTTAGTATTTGTACGTTATTATGCAGTTTTATGACACTTTTTATTGTACTTCATAGTCTTATTTCAAT
>MJUU01044176.1:50091-79559 GCA_002080025.1 Modiolus philippinarum | reverse complement strand
TTTTTTTTTTTTTTTTTTTTTTTTTTTTTTTTAAATTTGCACCAATTTTATTTTCTGCACAAAACGAACCGTCTCCTGCATGACATAAAAATGTAGACCCAATGTAAATACAACTGCAATCAGTTTCAAGAAAAAAAGATAGATGTTTCTACCCGGAGTTGTATAACTAATAAGTCTAAGGTATGAGTCTCATACAAATTCAATGCATAAGGTGTTTGATGCGGAGTTGATTGTGTACCAGCAGGTGGTATCAACGGGGATCGTCATTTTCCAGGTAAGATCAAGTGATTTATACAGGTAGAAGTGGTCAGATGGGTCTGACACCTGTCATCTCAATAAACAGTTAATACACAATATGGTGTATACACGCCTGCATAGCTATGAATACTTCTTGTATATAAATCCTAATTTCTACAATGTTTTCTGTTAATTTGTGAACACGGGAACTTCGCAAAAGTTCTGGATATATTATCAATTTAATGATATATTTAAAAGAAATAGCTGCAAATTTTCAGTTCTTTGTTGAATAAATTACAAATCGTTGAATTTTGTGAAAGAAATTACTTTGTATTTGGACAGATCAGAGTTTTTGTACTTGCTGTTTTTTCACGGGCTTATCGAGTTTTGGTATTTTGTGGTTTTTAGGTATCACGTGACTTTTTAAGTTGACAAGACGACAATATGGCGGTTGATGCACCGGGATCTGCTCACAATTAATTCAGTCTTGTGTAGTTATCCAAGACAATTGAACAGTATTACATATATTTCTGTGCTAACTAAGATATGAGGAATAAAATATTGAATTTTTATTTTTTTGCGAATTTTCCCTTTAAGATACTGTGAATAACATACTTAAGACACATGTTTTTATTAATTTTCATCTCCTGAAGTATTGCTTTGTTAAATACTTAACTTCACGCTTAAGTTCATTTGTTATTGTGCATGTGACAATCTTGTGCGAGTTATATTTGCGTGAAAGCATTTGATATTATTATTGTATTGTTTTGAGGGACATTTTCTATTTGTTAATATATGTTATTTTATATTTGTATTTGCTTTATTTCATTAGTCCATGTAAAAAATTTGGACTCAAAAATACTGGAAACTTGGTGGACTTTTGGAAAATGTTTTAGTATTTCCTTCTTATTTAAGGGAGTATAAAATGAAAAGAAAAGATTTAAAACAGTGTGGACCAAAAAAAAAAAACATCTGATATTTTTTATGAAGTGTGAAACTTTTAGATAATGCAAAAAATCTGCACTCACCGTCTCCAAAGAGAAAAAAATTATCATAAAATACAAGTGCCAATACTTGGTGTTAGAAAAAAAGGATAATGTTACAAAGATCCTTGTGAGTTTTGGCCATCAATTTGTGTCCATTGCCTGTTGTCTCTACATTTTGGAAATCTTCTAGAGAACTGCTGTATGGATTTAAACCAAACTTTGCATGAATAGTATTTATGAAGTGCTGACTAATAGTTGTTTCTTTCATCCTGCTCACCTACAATGACTGCCAGCATGTAACTTAGGTTAAAATTTAAAAAAATTCTCTTCTGGGAAACAGCTGACTAGATTGAACCAAACTTGGCAAGAATGATACTTATGAAGTGTTTACCAAGTATTGTGACTTTGGTGGGATTCATTATCCAAAATGGCCACCAGTAGGGTACTTAGATTTACATTTGACCCTATGGAAAGTACATACAAATATCTTCTAGAGAACAGCTGGCACAAAGATATGTATGCTTTGATGACCAAATGTTGGTTCTTTGGTGCATATTTGTCATTTAAAAGGACCATCAGCAGTGAACTTAATTTAACATTAGACCCTGTTAAAAAACATTCCTCCAAAAAACAGTGAATGGATTTGAACAAAACCTGGAACTTATGTCCCTTACAGGGTGCTGATTTAGGTGTTGTTGCTTTATGTGATCTGTTGATCAAATGGCTGCCAGTGGGTAACTAAGTTAAACAATGAATCCCAGTGAGAAATGAATGCAAAAATCTTTTTACAGAGAAAACATGAGTAAATTTTATCTGAACATAGTATGATGAAATCCTTACTAAGTGTTGTTACTTTGATATTGATATACATCCAAGATGGCTGCCAGAGTGAAGCATAGTTTAACATTGAACCCTATGGGAAATCAAGTATCTTCTGCTCTGAAACTAAACCTGGGATGTAACCAGGTGAATGATTACAGGTTCCCAGGCACTTCCAATTCTGTTTTGAAAAGATTTAAATTGGCTATAATTTTTTTTTATTTGCTGAAGGTTTCTTTTGTTTGGATTATTTATCATTTGTTTAAAATTTTGTATTATCAAGTAATCTAAAGAGGAAACCAACTTCTCACAGTTTGCATTATGATAGTAATCGTTTGCATCTGGACCATGTTCAATTGTAACTGATATTCAGACTCTGGAAAAAAGTTGTGAAAATTATATTTCCAAACAAAATTCTCATATGGCATTATTCTTATCACATATTTTTTTTAAACGTATGCCTAATACTGTTTGTAGCTGCTATTTAGGACAAGTAATTGCAAATATATTTGTCTTGCAGTCTATTCTCCTGGTCTTCATTATGAAAAAAATGTCAACAGCAGATATGCCTCACATTCTAACTAGAAAAATGAAAGTCTTTATTTTGCCAGTAAATTCATCAAAGGAATAATTTAACTTGTGTATTTTTACAGTCTATGTCCAGGAACCATTTTACAACACTATTGGCTATTAATACACTTTAAAGGAATGATTTTGGCATTTATTAAAAGTTAAATTGACAGTGTTAATATGTTTTATGATAAAACAGTAATCAGGACAGTAATAGTATGTCCATGTGGACAATATTTAAGGGTACAGTATTGTATGAGAACCAAAAATACTCTTATTATACCTTTTATCAGTTAAAACTTTCTATTTAGTTTTTTATATTTTATTTTTAGACTGTGATCAAGAGATGTACTTTGTTTATGACAAGAGGGAGAGAGAATCCCATTGATTTTGATAATGGTTGCCTCCTTTCTTGGAGAGATTTATAAATGTTAAGCAGTAAAATGGCAAAATATTACAAATACAACTGATTACAAGTTGCTTCTTCTGTGTAAAATTTATCTGCACCACTCTTTTTTTTTATGTCCAGTTACATAAAATTATCATATTGGAAAACAGTCTGCTTTATATTTCCTTTTTTCATGAAAAACATGTTCAAACATTTTTGTTGAAAGACTGTTTTGTCCAGTATTATAATTTTATTACTGATATTAATAAATATGCACTTTTTGTAATATTGAAAATCAGAACACAATCAAAAAATATATCATGTGTCTTTGAAATCTCAAATCTTTGTATAGGAGCACAAATAGTCTTTGAAATTTTGAATTATCAAAAAATAAAGTACATGTAATTTGGTAGAAAATTGGATCCATCTCATCATAAGTTCTTAGACAAACATCACTGTACTCATGCAGTATACTATTGACAATTGTATATTTCTACACAGCAATATCTATCTGTATTTTAATCTCCTTAGTTACTACATGTATAAGTAACTATATTATCTACCAATCCCAACCGATTATTGGGCATTTCATGGAGAGCCTTGCGTTTCTTGTGTATGAGCACTACTCGTAATATATACAGCACTATATTACACATCAGTTTAGTTCTACTCCCGATAATGTCAACAATCATATCTATTGACCACATCGCCATTAAAACATTGCACCGTAAAATGGCTCACACATGCAATGTCTGTGGCAAGACTTATAAACAACTACATGGTCTGAGTTGTCATAAAAGAATGCATTCAAACCGTAAATTAATATGTGGATTATGTGAAATGGCATACACTAGAGGAGACTCTTTATTAAACCACAAACGGAGGAAACATCCTGAAACAGAAACATCAGATAGAAGCCGGAACATAGCAAGACAGACTAACGAGGTTACAGGCAACAATGATCCGAACAAAGCTACCGGGAATTATAGCTTCATTGACAATATGCTTAATGAAATCCATTCAAATATGGAGAATAAAACAATGTCACCATTCATAAACAGTGAAGACAACCTATACATAACTTTAAGTAAAAGACCTATTGTCACATGTTGGAGGGGTCATACACCCCTTGTAAACATACCAACACTTATAATGCATCGGAAATTTTACGTAGAGTTTGTAGTAGACTCAACTTCCACTGTAATTTAGTGCCATCTGATAAAAATTTTTTTTAAATATTTATTTGTAAAATTGTGCTTTAGTTACTTATAATAATATTAAAATGATATAAAGTACACTATTAAACAAAACATACTTTCAGCAATTATTCATCTTTATCTGTGAACCACAGTTTCATTTAAAATACTGATTAAGCAGTTACAATACCGGTTAACCTGCTGAAACACAGGTTAACTGGTTAAACTACTGGTTAACCTGCTAAATCACAGGTTAATCAGTTAAAAGACCGGTTAACACTGTGGTTAACAACACTGGTTAACCGGTTAACACACCGGTTAACACTCTGGTTTACTTACTGGTTAACATATTTAAACACCACGTGACTAGTTAACCAGTCAGCTAAGGGTATATAAACATGAGCACATTTTATCACAACTCAATTGCCTCATCGAAGGTCCACAGTAGGACCGAAACCGGTCAGGCTATATTTGTAGTCCAACCAGGGTTGTCTGCAGTACCCCCGCGGAGTGCTATCTTCATTCATTACAATGTCTGTCATCTTGTGTTTTCAGAAGGTTATATGTATGTTATCATTTTATGGTGATATTTAATATGAATTTCCACAATTAAATTGTAATCAATACTACTAAATAGGTATTCCTTTGACAAATAACATTTTTTTATCTCATCAACACATGTGAAAAGGATGTGTTCATTTATTGTTTCTGCCGTCCATCATTATCTGTAAAATCTTTAAATTTTCCATTTCATGTATTTCCATTTCTCAGAAATTGTTTGCAAATGGGGGTTAAAACAAAATTACCGAACAGAACTATCAAGAGCCAAAGTCCAAGAGGGGAAAAGACAAAGCAGGTAGAAAACCATTGGAAAAATTGTCGACAGCGATGTTCCTAACTTGAAACAAGCATTTCAAAAGAAATGGTGGGTTAAACTTGTTTTATTGTGTGCCCTTCCATTGTGGTAGTGTCCCATAGCAACTCAACAGCAATAATAAGTGGTATTCCAGACCTATTTAGAATAATAGATTTTATTTGGGGTAGTTCAACATACATTTCACATAGGATTGACGCTATGCCTGGTTTTTGGGTTTGACTTACAGTATATTTCTTTATCTATAGTGGAGTATGTCCTTTATATATACAATTTACTCATGGATGAAAACAATAGAGGCTGATGTGTTACTGACTTCAATATTTATTCTTCAAGTGCCATAATCCAAGAATTTCCATTTTATCTATTATGTATTCTTGTTTTGGATTCTTTGTTTTGTGATGTGGATTCAAGTTATGGATTGATATGGGTAAAATCTACAACTTGTAAACTAAAAACATCTCACAATCGACAATTGAAGGCTTACAAAGAATTTCAATATATGTATATAATGGTCAGATAATATGTGATATTAACAATTCCAGTTAACTTTTCTTTTTACATTTTTGATAATTTTTATATTTAGTTTATGAATAGTCATCATTGTTGATATTCTGATATGTGATACGATATGTATTCTGAGTGAAATGACCATACATACAGGAATAATGAACAGAAAAACTGTAGGTATGCGTAAATTGTAGTGTTTACTTATAAATAAGAATAATTTTTTTAAATTAAATTGAAAGGCTTTCAATTTTTTTTTATTTGTAAAAACTTCGGCACTAAAACCTCCCGACTATTTGTAAGTTTAGAATGTCATTTCATTATTTGTTTGATTGTCAATCTTATTTTATTACAATTTTGTCCATGATAAAAATGTTTGTTTGCAATAATACACAGTTATAATAAGTATCATTTATTTCTCTGTCAAATTGAGTGGGGCAATTACTGATACCTAACTTAATTATTCTCCACTCCATCAGCATGTCTTTGTAGTTATATGTTATCTTAAAAAGGTGTTTTGTATAGAAGGATCTCTGATAATCCTGTATTCCTAATTTCTAAGGTGATGGACCTAGAGTTTAGAAACACTCGAGTAGAGGCTAGAGCTTCTGTCGATTTTATATCCTGACCGGTTTTGGTCCATTCATGGACCTTCATCAGAGGAATACTGCTTTTGTTGAGCCGAGTTACAATAGTAACCAATGGTAACATGATCGGAATCAGTGCATTATGAACGAAAACTTCTAGTAGTAAATGCAAGGCTTCTAATTCCATGTCCCAATTACAAATGTTTACCGTAACATTGAATCCAGAAACAAAGAAATGTTCAGTAGTGACCGGCTACCGGGTACTCTTCAAGGTAGCCGGCATGTCACATGATTCAACAACAGTATATAAGGAGTTGCATCTGCACACTGCAGTATTCCTCTGATGAAGGTCCATGAATGGACCAAAACCGGTCAGGATTTAAATCGACAGACGCTCTAGCCTCTACTTGGAGTGCTTCTCTTCTGTACTTTGATACACCTAGAGTCATTTATTTTTAAATCAGTATGCATGTATTTATTTATTGAGGTGTTTTTTATCTTTGTTTAAGTAGTGCTATGGTTGTTTTTGTCAAAAATGTTTCAGATGCTTTGTTTGTGAAATCAAAAATGCATTTAATGATGGTTAGTTTTCTAATAAAATAAATAAAGCTTGTTTATACAATTTAGTTTATATTTTATATGCTCCTTACAAATTGATTGTTACTCCCTTGTGATTACCCATAGCTATACTATAGCTATACATAGTATACAACAAGGCATATGCATTGCAGTACACAAGAAAAATCAGTCAAGAATGCACATAGGCACAGCAGAAATGCAATGAAACACATGTCATATGATACAGCAGAAAAAAAAACTTGAGGTTCCAAATAAAACTGCAATGCAAATATTTTAAAAACGAACTATCAAAATAAAACTATACTACACCAAAGTAGGAATATTTGAGGGACTTTATAACTATTTGATATATTTGTACAAGGTATCAGTTCACATAAAGAAGAGTTTCAAAACTCAACCAAAAACCACAATCTCCCTATTTTTAATTCAAATATCTGTCAGTAAAATGTCTTCTTTATAATCCAATATCTTTTTTGTTTATCAGCATTTTCATTTCAAATCCTCTACACTACATTGCGAAATCATTGAGAATCTTCTAAGTGGAGGAATTTGTTAAATAAATAAACCAAAAATAAGTTAGCAAGTCAAGAGGAGACCTTTTTACCATGGCTTTGATCATGTTGATAATGGAGTTTCCAATATTGTGTTATATGTCTCTGCTTGGTATCAAAGCTGCTGAAACAAAACTTGATGAAAGATTCTAAGTACAAGTAACATGACACTTAGGTCAAGGTCAGATGACAGTCATAACAAACATGGTAGACTAAATAATGTGTGTTTAGGAACTTAGAATATATCCAGGTGTGAGTTTGGAAGCATCATTGTAACTCACAAGATAAGGGTATTATTCCTGTAAAATCATTATCTCTACCTCTTATTGAATGGAGTTTGTTTCATGTATATTTAATCCCTTCTTTAACTTTTCATTGAAGACCTACTTATGGGATTTTCAAAAAGATGAATTAAGCAATTAAGCATGGACACCTCTATTGTTGAATATTTTTTACTGAAATATAGCAGGGTAAACATGTGCAATCAATCATGAACTGAGAACTTGGAATTGTTTAAGTCTCTGATCAGCAAACATTTTGTGATAATCTCAGATAATCTCAGATCTTATGCTTACCAAAAGTGTAATGTCTATGGTAGATCTCTAGTCATAATGTTTATACATGTCATCTCTCCGTCGGGGGGGCTACCAATATTTTGTCAAACATAGGTAATCAACGATTACAAAGTTCGCCTCGTTATTGCACATGGACACAGAAACCCTATTTGGCCAGGGTGCTCATTTAATTACCATCATTCATGCATGTATACAAAGGCTAGATGATCTCACTATGTACAGTAACCGAGACCTGAATTCGGACATAAACGGAAAAGTGACCTAATTTTGCCTGGATGCTGACCTACCCCCAAAGATGAATGCACATGCAAGGTTAGATGATTGTACCATGTACAGTTACTTAGATCTGAACTCGGACGTAAACTGAAATGTAAGTCAATCATGCGGAAAATATAGGTCAAAGTGACATAATTTTGCCTGGATGCTGACCTACCCCCTAAGATGCATGCACATGCAAGGTTGGATGATCCTACCATGTACAGTTACTTAGATCTGAACTCGGACGTAAACTTGTATGTTAATCATTCATGCGGAAAATATAGGTCAAAGAGACCTAATTTTTCCTGGATTCTGACCTACCGCCAAAGATGCATGCACATGCAAGGTTAGATAATCCTACCATGTACAGTTACTGAGATATCAACTCAGACCTAAATTTAAATGAAAGCCAGTCAAGCGGAAAATATAGGTCATAGAGACCTAATTTTCTTGGATGCTGTGAGATAGCCCAAGATGCATCTGTACACAAAGTTTGATGACCCTACCCTTCATAGTTACCAAGATATGTACTAAAATGCGGACGAAGACGCTGACGCCGGGGTACTCCAATAGTCCCCCTCAACTTCAATGAGGCGAACAAAAAATTATGTTTCTTTTCTCCTCTGTGATTGAAATGGACATCATTCGAAAAATTCTATCAGTTTTTCTGTGTTTAAATATGAAAATTTTACAACAAATTACCGCAATATCCTACACTGATATAGATAATGATTAGAGCTGGCAAGAAGCTAAGTAAAGTGTAATGACTGCATATTGGTTTGACTTAAGCGTGTTTTAAGATGTAAGGGAATTAGATTGATAGTGACATGATTCAAGTAAGAACCATAGTAAGCAAGTCCCCAAGTACTGGGAAACTTTCAAGTTGTAAGTATGCAATGACAATGCCTAACTGAAAATGAAAAAGTTCAACTATGTGTTTTTTCTCATTTTTCTCGTCAATTACTTCAAATCAAAGTGCAAGCAAAATGCATATCTATGATACATGCAAAATCAACCTGCATAACTAAAACTTTATACTTCTAAACTCTTAAGACATGACTTCAAGTTAGATGCATATCTTTGCCAACATATAAACTATCAATAACAAAACAATGAAGTATACTAGGAATTGAGTTTCTGCTCATGGCCATTTCGACAACTTATGTCTCTTCAGTGCAGATCAAATCAAAATATTTGGATATCCATAAACTGAAATATGTGTAAAGCTGATAGAGAACAAATTACCAAATAGGATCTAAATAAAAAAGCCAAAATCAGCCATGGACAGAGAGCTATGCACAATAGAGAAACTCCTTAGTTTTAAACACTGCAATCAATGGTGAATAAAAGGATATAAAGTAAATGAACATGAGACAAAGTCTCTACAAATACATGGTAAAAAANGGAACAACGCTTTTATTGTTGTTCTTCATCTTGAAGTCACCATGAGGCCTTAAACAATGAGCTTTGCTCATACCTCATAGTAAGTTCAAGACGGCCCCTAGCACCGGTTTAAGCGGAATTCTTAGCTAATTGTCGAGCAACGCTACATCCATGTCTTCATTGGTAATGGGTGCAGGATTGTTTATTTCATGACTTTATTTTTACTGCAAGCTTCTTCAAATCTAATTAACATTTCATAGTAACTATACGGTGTTTTTCACAATTTTTTTGCTTCTTTCCTACAAGTTTATCCAGTCTTTGCTTGACACCATTTTTATATGGTCTTCATGGCGACTGTTTAAGATATCGACAATCTGAAAAAAAATAACAGAAATATGTGTAGAGAAAAGGCATTAAAAGTAAACAAATACACAAACACTTGTTATTGTATGTCTGGAAATGGCCATATTTTACCTTTTGACATCATCAGAAACATATTATCTTCTGTTTAGTAGTAAATACTTTTAATAAAATATAATTTCATCTACATCACTTCATCACATTCGGGTGTAATTTATAATAAACTTAGCCTTTGTCTACAGTTACTCATGTCTTAATGGAGTGCTGGTTCCTGTCAAAAATAGTGATATTGCCCAGGCCAATCAAGTGGCAAAACTTCTACTGAACTGAAGTCAAAGTTTACACCCCAATTTTATATTCTAACTTTTTCTGTTTGATATGTATGTACTGTGTAGATTTGTAGTCTTGGGGTGATGAGCCAAAGACAGAATTTAAGCTCTGGTTGTAACTCTTGTTTCCAATTCAGTGAAAGTTTTTACACTTTGTTGGCCATAGCAGTAGTTCCATCTAAATTTAGATAATCTACTTATCGAAAGCATGCAATAGGGTAGACTGGTATAATTTTGACCAGAGGGAAGTTCGATGGGAATCTAAGGTGTTTTCAGGGAGGGGGTTGGGATTTTTTAAAAAGAAAATTTCTGGCCCTGATATTTGCTGAAAAAGATTTCTCTGACCAGCACCTGGGTTGAAAAAAAATAATCTGGCCCTCACTCTCAGTCTCTCTATACAAAAAAGCATTTCTCAACAAATTTGCCTAGTATTGTGTACCGGGTATATATGGAAAAAAAATATAATCAGGCAAAAATAATCTTGCCTCTGGTGATCTGGACTCGTACAAAAACTTTTAACCTAAGCCACTCATGCATGAAATGTAGGTCAAAGTGAACTTACATTAATCTGAAGCTTCGTAACATTACAAGACACATCTACAAGCAAAATTTTATTCCTCTATGAGTTATAGTATCTGAAACCTGGACTATTACAAAAACTCATGCATAAAATGTAGGTCAAAGTGACCTAATTTTTATTTGGAGCTTCGTTACTTTACAAAATGCACCCTTAGACAAAATATTATTCATCTACATCCCTGATCTGGACTTGACAAAAACTTTAACCTATGTAAAAAGAAATCACGCCTCTTGTGATCTGGACTCACAAAAACTTTTAACCTAAGTCACTCATGCATGAAATGTAGGTCAAAGTGACCTAATCTTTTTCTGAAGCATCGTCACAAGACACATCTACAGCCAAAATTTTATTCCTCTATGAGTTATAGTATATGAAACGTGGACTCTTACAAAACCTTTAACCTGAGTAACTCATGCATGAAATGTGGGCCATGATGACCTAATTTTTATCTGGAGCTTCGCAACTTTACAAAATGCATCCACTGACAAAATATTATACCTCTACAAGTTGCAGTATCCCAGATATGGACTCTTACTAAAATTCAACTCATGCATGAAACTTCTCCATGAGCTGTAGTATCCGAGATCTGGACTCTTACAAAAACTTTATCCCAAGTCACTCATGCATGAAATATAGGCCAAAGTGACCTAATGTTTATCTGAAGCTTCATAACTTTACAAGACCCATCTGCAGGCAAAATAGTATCCCACTACTATAGTTGTTGTATCCGAGATCTGGACTCTTACAAGAAATGTAGGGCAGATCCACCTATTTTAAATATCAACCTTAAGTACTATTCAAGATGCACCCATGCACAAAACCTTGTCTATCTATAACTTGTTTTTCAAAAGGTACATGAGAAATGATAGTAGTATTAAGTGTGGAGAAGGCAAAAGTTTTAATGTTGCTACGGTGTGATAATGAGCAAGAGTTTAAGAAATGATATGTGGATATTGATAAACTTTAAACATCTACCTTGATGGGACCACCTAATGACTATTGTGATCAAGTTTGGGTCCTATTGGCTCAGTAGTTTGAGAGGAGAAGATCTTTGGATGCATTTCCATAGGGTCCCTATGTTAAACTATGTTCCCTGCTTGCAGCCATTTTGGACGAGGTATAAAAATGAAAATCAAACTTTCTAGGGGGTCACCTAACGACTATTGCGACCAAGTTTGGTTCCAATTGGCTCAGTAGTTTCAGAGAAGAGAATCTTCGAAAACATTTCCCATAGGGTCCTATGTTAAACTATGTCGTGTGCTGGCGACCATCTTGGATGAGGTACAAATATAAACAAAATCACAAATTTTAAAGGGGGCCAGCAAAGGACAATTATAACCAAGTTTGGTTCCTATTGGCTTAGCGGTTTCAGAGGAAAAGACCTTTGAATGCATTTCCCATATCCTCCCTATATTAAACTTTGTTCCCCGCTGGGGTCATTTTGGATGAGGTGGGAACATCAAAATCACAAACTTTAAATGGGACCATCCAAGGACTATTTTGACCAAGTTTGGTTCCAATGGTTGGGAAATTTCAGCAGAGAAGATCTTTGAATGCATTTCCCAAAGGGCCCTATGTTAAACTATGTTCTACGCTGGTGACCATCTGGATGAGGTACAAACATAAAAATCACTTGAAACAGTTAAAGGGGACCACCTCCACCTGAGGACTATTGTTTGGTTCCCGTTGGCTCAGCGATTTGAATGCATTTCCCATATGGTCCTGTGTTGAACTATTTTCCCTGCTGGTGGTCATCTTGGATGAGATACGAACGTGCTGGACATACATTTGTATGTAGAAATTGTAGTCTTTGAAAAAGCTTAACACTTTTGCAATTCACATTTAACCTCTATCACAAACAGTTTTTGAAACAGTTTTTTTTAAATAATAGTAAAAACGTATAAAAATCGTGAAAATTCAAAGGAAAAGGGACAAAAACTCCTATGTTCGTCGTCAGATTTTCTTGAAAAGGGGGGTTCCAAAAAAATTTAAAGAAAATTTTGGGGTTTTTTTCTTAGTAAAACACTAGGATATTCATTAAAGAATACATGATTGCCAAGAAAAAAGGGGGGGTTCCAACCCCCCGGAAACCCCCCTTCCCTTGGATCCGCCAAACATGGCCTTTGGTCAGGTAAGCTAAAACGATTTCTTTATTGGCCTTATCTGCAAGAAGAACGACATATTTTAATGGATGGAGGACAAGTATACCTGGCAACATCAGTATGTTTGAATATTGATGATGGACTTAACTGACAAAATATGAAATCTATTAAGTATTTCACTTACTTAATTAGTGATCTGCAGGCTGTTGTAATGGTAAATGAGGGCTTGCATGGTGGTGTTTTATCGGATTTCAAGTCAAATTTTCTTTCCATAGTATTTGTAGACTTGTTACATGTACATTCTCCCCATTTATTCCTCTTGTAAGAACATTTTCCTGGAATAAATAATTATCGATACATGAGAGTTATACATGTATACGAAAATACTATAGAGGACGGATCATATCTTTGCTATTTCCAACTACTTCAGAGAGACTTATTAATTTAAACAAGTCCTACACAAAGACTAACCTGATGTATAAGTTTCTGTGATGAAAACAGCTAGAACTAATAAATTGAATGCTAAAATTAGTTTCATAATGCAGTATCTTCTTCCAGACTCCTTCTGTTTGGCCCAGAAAGCTTAGGTACCGACTCATTCAAAGCAATATTGTAATGATGATATAACATTACTTATTATGAACTTATGTTTTAGTCGCATGTTGTTATGACATTTAAAGCAACAAAATATTTTTGAAGTGAAAGATGTGGATTTTTCTCTTGCGTCATCTCATTTGTTGTCATGTTTTGTTTTGTAACAAATTGTAGTGACCTTGCAGTACAAAAACGGTTGTTTGCTTAAACAATTAAATATTATCTCTGATGTAATGAAAATATGGATTCCACTACTGTATCGAGTAAGATACGACATTTCTAAACTTAAATTCAAAAACTCGAGGTTTTAAATATTTTAATTATTGAGAATTGAGAAATTTCGTATATCACAAGATACAGTTGTAAAATCTGTTTCTCTTATGATCTGAGAGCTTGCATTTTTCTACTGATGATCACTGATCCATGGCCAAAAATGTGTGTTTCTTGTGAGTAATGTCGCCGTTTTTCATGCCATCACAGTCAAAGGGAAATGTCCAAAAATGGCAAACAAAGATGTAAGACAATTTTATTCCAATCACTCACTGTCTGCTCAAAGAGTAGAAACGAACTCACAACGAAATCCTGAATTCAAAACACAGCAGTAGATGTTTGCGTGGTTGTTAGTTTCACATTGTTTGTGTCTGACGGTAAGTTTTATTTTCGTTAGAAGGTAACGTTATCCTATGGAGACATGTTTTGCCCTGTACCATATATACTTGTTCTTTCATAACATTTGTTCTAAAGGGATAACTATTAATTAAGAATATTTCCCCCAGCACAACTTGTTTCTATGGAAAAAAAAACGTAACATAAGAATTGTCCCAAAAGAGAGGAATATCATGCCAGTGTTTAATAATTTGTTAGTTTTCGCCTGAATGTCTTTTTTGTCTCATGGACTTCGGCTCTTGACAACTCCATTCCTAAAAGAGCCTTTGTTAGTTTGTTAGAACAAATACCTGGACAGTTTATCATTTTTCGTAATTTAGCAAAATTCGTGTAGTGTCTTCAAATATTACTTGTATGAGGCTTAGGAACAGGAATGGACATATCATGAACCTACCACATCCAAAATTCTTCAGGCAATCATATAAGCTATCCGGTAATTGAGGTAAACCAGGGTTACCGATCGATAAACCTGGTTTTTCTACTTTTGATTCAATCCGGACTGTAAAACCTACTTTACCGACCGACAAAGTAGGTTTAGCAATAAAAACTCATAGGAAGTGGAGGCTAACATGTATTTAATTGAAAAAAAACATTACCGAATGGTAATGAGCTTTTTAGCAGGTAAACCAGGATTACCGACCGATAAACCTGGATTACCGAAGTTCTGGTTAATTCCGCGCTGTAAAACCTACTATACCAGTCAGTAATGTAGGTTTAGCAATGAAAACTCATAGGAAGCGAAGGTTGGTATGTATTTAATTTCGGAAACCCCGATTACCGAGCGGTAATTGGGGTTAAACCAGGATTACTGGCCCGGTAAACCGAGTTTTCCGGCGATAATCCTGGTTTACCTATAAGTTCTGGTTAAATTCGCGTGCCATATAAGGGTCATCAAATTGTCGTTTTCAAATAACTAGTAAAAAACTTGTTATTTAAGATCAATTAATAACTCCTTTTGATCTCAATTATGGAATGTTTACACTTTTACAGTATGTAAACATTTTTAGCTTTTTATTTGTAATGCATATAGAATTAGCATATTTGTAAACTATATGAATTTTTCGAAACTTTCACATTTTTGAAATGCAAATTTTACATTATTTGCCCTTTTTTCCACAAAAAGTAAATCGGTAGAAAAAAAAATATGAATAATTCAACGTTTTACATGTATTTTACAGATCCAAAATCGGGCATATGATGAAAAAGTTATCAAAGATAAAAAATTCTATTCCATTGCTATACACGGGTACTTATTCAGCTTTGCCAACCAAAAATGTTAATTTGCCCATGTGTGGATTCGCTAAAACTCCTGTAGATATTCAAGCATAAAAATATAAAAGTAGCAATAACTTTTTAAGTATTTGACGATGTAATATGGTTTCTACAACACTTGGCATTCTCTCAAACTTTGAAAAAAATATTCTGAAGAGGGCCAACACTACCTCTGGACAAGGTGAAACTCTTCGATGCATTAGATAGGGTATAAATGATATCTGTAAGCCAATTAATGCTCAAAAGTAATACATCCTGCTCTCCATCTCATCAACCAACTGAACATGGACAAGCCTGACTGAGTTCATATTACAGTAAAACATGTTACTGGATGTGGTTTGTTTCATTTATTCACCTTTTTTCCTTTTTGGGCCATTTAGGGCTTGCCGGGTGTGAGGTTCCTCACCGTGTTGAGGACCGTGCGGTGACCCCTGGATGCTTTGTTTTGGGTCGTTTTAACCAGGACATGGGATGTTGTCTCCTTTGACATTTACCCCATTTCCTTTCTTTTTCATATGATGATGCAAAACATCAAAAACAACTCAGATTTTATTTATTTGTGCTGACAAAATCTGCTGTGCGAGATCAAAGTGTCAGTAAACAGAAAGTGATATCTCTCCAGATCTGAAAATGCACTCCATAATTGAAAGTTTCTGCCAACATTTCATATGTTTATCATTTATTATTGTTGAGACAAGTTTACCAAAAATTGAACACCTGTGTCGCCTGCACTACAGAAGAGCCTTTTTTGGCTCAGTAAAACTCTGAAATCTTGAAATCAAAATTTTGCACAACTAGATCGGGAGAAAAACATATCATGCAAGTTTGTTTGTAATATGACTTATAGTTTTGAACGATTTGCAGATAAACAAACCAAATCAACAAATGAGTTTTGTTGGCTTGGTGACCTGTAAAATCTGTAAAGCCAAGATTTTAAGTATAATGTGAACAACCAGATCTGGTAAACAACATAAAATAATTACTGATTGTCAAAAAGGCTTCACTAGAAAAGCTAGAACATCCGATCATATGTTTATTTTAAATGCATAATAGATAAGTATTGTAATAATAAGGATGGTAGGGTGTTTGATTGCTTTGTTGATTTCCATAAAGCATTTGATAAAGTTATACATACCGGCATTAAAATAAAATTATTAGAATATGGAATAAGCTCACGGTTCTATAACATAATCAAGAATATGTACAAATTAAGTAAATCATGTATCTGCATACAGATTAAGTTAACTGATTTTTTCCCAACCAAACTTGACGTGAAGCAAGGGGACAATTTATCCCCTAACTTATTTAAAGTATTTATGAATGACCTTTCACAGTATTTGGAAAAAAAAAAGATAGATAATATGAAAGTTAATTGTCTGATGTATGCAGATGATATTGTTTTACTATCTAAAACTGCTGATGGGATGCAAGACAGATTACATCAACTACATAATTTTTTTAATGATTGGTGTCTGGATATAAATACAAAAAAGACAAAAATTTTGGTGTTCAATAAGGCAGGCAGACACATATCACAGAAATTTGTTTTTAAAAATAATGAATTAGAATGTGTATCGCATTATAAATATTTAGGAATACATTTTAGTGCTTCCGGTTCTTTCTCTTTTGCTCAAAATGAACTTTATCAAAGAGTTTTAAAAGCAAAGAGATTTTTTAGTACACAATCCTGATTTGAAAACTGCAATTCATGTTTATGATCACAATATCAAACCAATTCTTTTATATGGTAGCGAGATCTGAGGTTCTTTTAATCCATCTACAGCTAGATTTAGAAATGGAACTCTGCCAACCCACAAAATATATGCACATCTACTATCTGAAAAACTTCATGTAAAAGTTTGTAAAGTATTGTTAGGTGTGCAGAAAAAAAGCACTAATTATGCAGTTGAATCAGAATTGGGTCGTTTTCCTCTACATAATGATATTATAAAACAGATGATAAAATATTGGCATCGTCTTGAAAACCTAGAGTCATCATTTCCTTTATTGAAAGCTGCTTATAATGAAGCAAGACTCCTGTATCAAAATAAACAGCCGTCTTGGTATGGGTCTATTAAACAAATTGTTGAAAATGTGAATGGATTGAACACACATTTGTCAAAAAATGCATCTACATTTAAATATAAATGCAATAAAATAATAAAACAACACTATATTGAAAAATGGCATGAACAAGCAATTTCTCTCAAGGATGGAAAACTTACAACTTATCTTTTAATTAAATCTAACTTTGGTTACGAAAATTATTTGCCTATTGTAAGAAATTTTGAGCAAAGGAGAACATTAACAAGGTTTAGAATTTCTGCATATAAATTACAAATAGAAGCTGGCAGATATCAGGGTACTCTCCGACAAAACAGAATCTACTGCAGGTGCACTTCAGGTCAAGTTGAAGATGAAGTTCATTTTTTTACTAAAGTGCAACGCATATTTAACATAAAGAAGTGATCTCTTCTCATGTGTGTTATCAGTATGCTCAAATTTTAACATTTTAGATGACAATGACAAAATAAATCGGATTTTAAATTGTGAAGGTCCTAAAATACTTACAGCTATGTGTATTTTTCTGTTGAAAGCTGGTATCTGAACACCCAGTGTGCAATATGTAGCATGATTCCCTTTTTTTCTAGCCTATATTGTATGTTTTATTTTAGGGTCCCTGTTTGCACTACACTAGGTATGAGATAGTTATTATATTGTTAATAATAACTATGGCACCGTCCCTTGATGCTTGTTGTTGTGCTTACATTTTTTTGGTTTCTGGACAGCTTGCATCAAGTATGAGCAGGTTTATTCCTTATGGCACCGTCACTTGATACTTTCTGCAATTTGCCTATATTACCTTGAGATTGTAGTGATCTTGGTTAAAACTGTGTGGCCTGCACTAAGTATAAGAAGGTATTTTCTCCTTATGGCACCGTCCCTTGATACTGTTTGCAGGCTATACACTGTCTGACATCTTGCTTTTTTTCTATTATATGCCACAGGTTTTAGATTGTTGGATATAAATATTATATGGCACCGTCCATTACTATATCTTTATTTCCTTTAACTTGTTGCTGTTACTACCGGTATGATTGCTAGATCTATGTAACCATCATAGGCAGACTGCGACAGGCACGGTGGAAACCACCCCCCCCCCCCCCCCCCCCCCCCCCCCCNTCGTCTCATGGTGCTATTGCATTCTGTTCTGTATGTGAATGCGTTTTATTTTTCATTTATTTATTATTATTTTTTATCCAAATGCACCGGGTATGTTATTAATATTACTCAATTTTTCATAGTATGAAGTACATCTGAGGTAGACGTGCAAATACAATTGAACCTATCTTCAAATGATTTTAAGAAAGGGTTCAATTCATTTGAAGATAGGTGCAATTGAATTAAAGATAGGTACAAATCAAACAAACGGCCGTTTATTTGCACCTATCTTCAATTGAATTAAAGATATCTTTAATTGAATTAAAGATATCTTTAAATGAATTGAACCTATCTTCAATTATTTGAAGATAGGTATAATTATTTGAATATATGTTAATTTGGCGTTCCATAAATATATGCCTTTATTCATTATTATCCCCGCACTTTCGAAGAAAGTTCGGGGATAATGTTATACCCTCCGTCTGTCCGTCCGTCCGTCCGTCACACTTTTCTTGTGACTCAAACTCCTCCTACATTTTTGGATTTAGGGATTTAATTTTGTTGTAGAATTGTTGCATATAGTCTTCAGATGCGCAATAAGCTTTCGGATTTTCGATATTGGTCTTGGTGCAAACAAGAGGCCCCATGATGTCAATTTTAACAAAGACCCAAAGATGTGGATTAGACACATGTGGCATGTGACGCAAACTCCTCCTACATTTTTGGATTTAGGGATCAAATTTTTATGCAGAATTGTTGCATATAGTCTATAGATTTGCAATAAGCTTTTGGAATTTTGGTTCCGTTCCAACTTTGGTAAATTTCCTGAAAATGTCAAAGACACATATTTTTTTTTTATTTTGGCATATTATCTTATATTCTGACAAGTGTTTGGTAAAAAACAAAATTCTGATAACTTAGGATTCTGAAAGGCGGTTCCAATTTTGGTAAATTTCTTGAAAGTCTCAAAGATCACTTATTTTTTGGAATTCTACCTAGCAACCATACTTAAAATGTTTGTGTAGTTTAGGACGACCATTTTCATAAATTGGATTTCAAAAATATTTGATTCCAATTTTGGTGAATTTCCAGAAGGTCTCAAAGACCACTTATTTTTTGGAATTCTACCTAGCAACCATACTTAAAATGTTTGTGTAGTTTAGGAAAAACATTTTCATCAACTGGATTTCAAAAATATTGATTCCAATCTTGGTAAATTTCTTGAAAGTCTCAAGGACTACTTATTTTTTGGAATTCTACTTAGCAACCATATATCCTAGAATTCTTTTAGTAACAATAATGACTATCAATAGGTAGATTTAAGAAATAATGAAAAAAATATTCCAAGGGTGTATAACAACTGTTTTCTGTGTCAAACAGGGAGTGCAGGGATAGCTGTCGTTTCCGACAACATCTAGTTTTTATTATAATTATTAATTGTTATTTATTGTTTATACCGTTTTCTGTAATATTGTATTGTGCCAATCATAAATGTTTGATGTATCATGCCCTCCTGGGGCCCTAATTTGGTAATAAAATATTCTGATTCTGATTCTATACTGAAGGTCTGCTTGTAATCTGACTGTAATCTGACTGACAGTTTTGAAGGACTTGCAGATTAACAACTCAAATTAACAAATGAGTTATATCAGCTTAGTTAACCTTTAAAACCTGAAAAATCTAAATTTCATGCATCAGGTGCACAATTAGATCAGGTGAACAGCATATCCTGAAAAGTTGGAATATGGTTTTGAAGGAGTTCAAGGTAAACAAACCAAGGAAGAGCTGTCAACAAATGGCAGTCAGTTATATCCACGTTATTTAACACTGAATCAATATGGAAAGTGCATTTTAAGTGTGTGATGACACAATACAGGTTTGGACAAAGTATTAGTGCGCCGTGGACAAAAAAGGTATGGATATTGGGTACAAGGATAAATCCTCAAGAAATGATAAAAAATTAGTTATTGTAAACAGAAAGTAGATAAGTAAGGGACTAGACAAGAGGACAAATGGTTCAACTGATCATACTAAAGCTTCAGACAACATATCAAATCATTACTGCATAAACAAGCCGAGAAATCCTTGATGAAAAATTTCAATATATGGCTACAAAATGTGGAAAATCAAAGTAATCATGGAACAGAAAGAAGATAAGGGATGACTTCAAAAGAGAAGATACTGTACAACTTACAATATCATCATTAAATACACAAGCTGAGAAATCCTTGATGAAAGATGTTCTGGACGGATGGGACAGTCAGACGGACAAGGGTAAAACAGTGTAAAACCAGATGTGTTTGAGAAACGCTACGATATGCCCCCAGCGTCATTTGTATTAGTTCAATAAATTTGAAAAAGAGCGGACCCTAATAGATGTCTCACCCTTCCGTGCTTGGTCCCTCAAAAAAGTCATATACTACTCAAGAGCAAACTACAAGCCAAATATTATTATTATACCACTAACAGTAATTGAGAAAAAATTCTAATCAGAAAAACTTAACTATGTTTACTAGACCATGAAATTGAGGTCAAGGTCTAAAGCCATATGGCAGACTGACGTGTACTATCCAAGAACACCAAATTTCATTGACGGTAGCTATCGAGAAACAGACTTCAGCGAAAAACCTGTCCTGGTCACTGGACCGTGAAATTGAGATCAAGGTCAAAAGCCATATGGCAGACTGACGTGTACTAACCAAAACCAAGCTATATACCAAATATCATTGACCTATGGCTTGCAGTTATTGAGAAACAGACTTGAGCAAAAAAACTTAACCTGGTTACTGGACCGTGAAATATAGGTCAAGGTCAAATGCCATATGGAAGACTGACATGTACTAACCAAGACTAAGCTATATACCAAATATATTTGTCCTATAGCTTGAAGTTATTGAGAAACAGACTAAAGCAAAAAAAACTCAACCTGGTCATTGGACCATAAAATTGAGGTCAAGGTCAAAAGCCACATGACAGACTGACATGATTGTACTAGCCGAGGCCAAGCTATATACCAAATATCATTGACATGTCACTTGTAGTTATTGAGAAACAGACTTAAGCAAAAAAACTTAACCTGGTCTCTGGACCATAAAATTGAGGTCAAGGTCAAAAGCCATATGGCAGACTGATATGTACTAACCAAGACCAAGTCATTGACCTATAGCTTGTAGTTATTAAGAAACAGACTTAAGCAAACTAGAGGCTCACCTGGTGACTGGTTTTATTCATTGTCAACAAAAGACCACCCATTCATACTATAAATCAGTTCACCAGATGTTACATTCTCAATCTTGGATACGGTACAAACATAAAAATTACAAACTTCCAAAGGAACCACCCAAAGACAATTGTAACCAAGTTTGGTTCAAACTGGCTCAGTAGGTTCAGAGGAGAAGACATTTGAATGCATTTCCCATAGAGTCCCTACGTTAAACTATGTTCCCCGCTGGCGGCCATCTCGGATGAGGTACGAACGAAAAATCACAAACTTTAAAGGGGACAACCAAAGTACTATTGTGACCAAGTTTGGTTCAATTTGGCTTGGTACTTTCAGAGGAGAAGAACTTTTGATGCATTTCCCAGAGTCCCTATGTTAAGCTATGTTCCCTGCTGGTGGCCATCTTGAATGAGGTATGAACATTAAAATCATACAATTAGCTCAATAGGTTCAGAGAAGACATTTGAATGCATTTCCCATTGGGTCAGTATGTTATACTGTGTTCCATGCTGGTGGCCATCTTGGATGAGGTACAAATGTAAAAATCACTAACTTTAATGGGGACACCCAAGGACTATTGTGACCAAGTTTGGTTGAATTTGGCTTGGTAGTTTCAGAGGAGAAGATCTTTGGATGCATTTTCCATAGGGTCCTCATGTTAAACTATGTTCTCTGCTGGCGGCCATCTTGAATGAGGTATGAACATAAAAATCACAAACTTTCAAGGGCCCACCTAAAGACTATTGTGATCAAGTTTTGTTCCAATTGGCTCAGTAGTATCAGAGAAGATCTCTGAATACATTTTCCATAGGGTCCTATGTTAAACTATGTCCCCGGAGATCATCTTGGATGAGGCACGAACATAAAAATCACAAACTTTAAAGAGGATCAGCCAAGGACAATTGTATCCAAGTTTGGTTCCTATTGGCTTATGGTGGTATCAGGAGAAAAGACCTTTGAATGCGTTTCCCATAGGGTCCCTATGTTAAACTAAGTTCCCCAGAGGGCCATCTTGGATGAGGTGAGAACATAAAAAATCAAATACTTTAAAGGGGACCATCCGAGGGTTATTATGACAAAGTTTGGTTTGAATTGGTTTGGTGGTTTCAGCAGAGCGGATCTTTGAATGCATTTCCCATAGGGTCCTATGTTAAACTAGGTTCCCCACTGGCGGCCATCTTGGATGAGTACTACCACAAAAATCACTTAACTTTAAAGGGGACCACCTTAGGACTATCATGACAAAAATTGGTCCCCATTGGCTCAGTGCTTTCAGAGGAGAAGATCTTTGAATGCAATTCCCATAGGGTCCTATGTTAAACTACGTTCCCTAGTAGCAGTCATCTTGGATGAGATGCTAACCTGCTGGACATATGTAGAAATTGTAGTCCTGGAAAAGCTCAACACTTTTGCAATTCACATTTAACGTCCATCTCAAACAGTTTTTGAAATAAAAGTAAAATTATAAACTAGAGGCTCACATGAGCCTGTATCGCTCACCTGGCGACTGGTTTTATTCATTGTCACCAATAGACCACCCATTCATACTATAAATCGGTTCACCAGATGTTACATTTTCATTCTTGGATGAGGTACAAACTAAAAACCACAAACTTTGGAAGGGATCACCCAAAGACAATTTTAACCAAGCTTGGTTCAAATTGGCTCAGAAGGTTCAGAGGAGAAGACATTTGAATGCATTTCCCATAGAGTCCCTATGTTAAACTATGTTCCCTGCTGGCGGCCATCTTGAATGAGGTATGAACATAAAAATCACAAACTTTGAAGGGAAACATCTAAAGACTATAATCAAGTTTGGTTCCAATTGGCCCAGTGGGTTCAGAGGAGAAGACATTTGAATGCATTTCCTATAGGGTCCCTATGTTGAACTGTGCTCCAAGCTGTCAGCCATCTTGGATGAGGTACAAACGTAAAAATCACAAACTTAAAAGGGGACCACCCAAGGACTATTGTGACCAAGTTTGGTTCAGTTTGACTTGGTAGTCTGAATACATTTCCCATAGGGTCCTATGTTAAACTATGTCCCGTGCTGGCGACCATCTTGGAAGAAGTACATACATAAAAATCATAAACTTTAAAGGGGACCATCCAAAGACTACTGTGACAAAATTTGGTCCCAATTGGCCCAGTGGTTTCAGAGGAGAAGATCTTTGAATGCATTTCCCATAGGGTCCTATCTTAAACTATCTTTCCCGCTGGCGGCCATCTTGGATGAGATGCAAACCAGCTGGACGTAGTTCTGGAAAACCTCAACACTTTTGCAATTCACATTTAACCTTTATCTCAAACAGTTTTTGAAATGAAAGTAAAAACGTTAAAAAATTGTGAAAGTTCAAAGAAAAAGTGGCATTAACTCCTATGTGGGTTGTCAGATTTTCTTCAAAATTGCAGGACATGTAGATCTTACTATGCTGACCATTTTTGTTACATAAACTTTCCTTCTATCTTCTACCATTTCCAACATATAAGACTTAAAGTAACGAAAAACTGAAATTTTGACAGAAAAGGGTTAATAACTCCAAGACGGGTAAACAGATATTCTTCAAAATTGAAGGGCAGGTAGATCTCATCATGCTGATCATTTTTATCCCCATGTCAGAATTTTGACATTTGTAATGGTTTTCGAGTAATTTGCAAAAAACGGCAATTTACCCCTATGTTCTATTTTTAGTTACAGCAGCCATGTTGTTTGGTCTACAGTCATAAAAATCACAAACTTGAAAGAGCATAATACCCTGGTGATGATTCAGGCCAAGTTTGATTAGTATTGGCCTAGTAGTTTCAGAGGAGAAGATCTTTGAATAAAAGTTAACGGATGGACGGACGACGGACGGAGGGAGGGACAGACGACGGACGCTGAGTGATAGCAAAAGCTCACATGGCCAGGTGAGCTAAAAACCATGAAAATTCAAAGAAAAAGAGGCCATAACTCCTATGTGGATTTTCTACAAAATTGCAGGAAATGTGGATCTTACTATGCTGATCATTTTTGTAATTTATAAACTTTGCCTCTATCTTCTACCATTTTCAATATATAAGACTTAAAGTAACAAAAAAAAGGAAAATTTTACAGAAAAGGGGCAATAACTCCAGGACAGGTTACCTGATATTCTTCAAAATTGCAGGGCAGGTAGATATCATCATGCTGATCATTTTTGGCCCCATGTCAGATTTTTGATATCTGTTACAGTTTTCAAGTAATTTGCAAAAAAACATCAATTTACCCCTACGTTCTATTTTTAGTAACAGTGGCCATGTTGTTTGGTCTACACACATAAAAATCACAAACTTGGAAGAGCATACCCTGGTTATGATTCAGGCCAAGTTTGGTTAGTATTGGGCCAGTTGTTTCAGAGGAGCAGATCTTTGAATAAAATTTAACAGACGTACAGACGGACGGACACTGAGTGATGGCAAAAGCTCACATGGCCTTTGGCCAGGTGAGCTAAAAAACTTAACCTGCTCACTGGACCGTGAAATTGAGGTCAAGGTCAAAAGCCATATGGCAGACTGACATGTATTAACCAAGACCAAGCTATATACCAAATTTATTGACATATCACTTGTAGTTATTGAGAAACAGACTTAAGCAAAAAAAAAACTTAACTTTGTCACTGGACTGTGAAATTGAGGTCAAGGTCAAAAGCCATATGGCAGACTGACATGTACTAACCAAGACCAGGCTATATACCAAATATCATTGACCTATATCTTGTAGTTATTAAGATATAGACTTAAGCAAAAAAACTTAACCTGGACTTAAGAAAAAAAACCTAACCTGGGCACTGGACCGTGACATTGAGGTCAAGGTCAAAAGCCATATGGCAGACTGACATGTACTTACCAAGACCAAGACCAAGCTATACGCCAAATATCATTCACTTCTAGCATGTAGTTAAATAGGGTTCGCCGTAAGCTACCTATGGACCAAATATAAAGTCCCTACATCAAAGGCTTCTATATAATAACTTGAGTTAATGCTGCCGTCTGCGTAGCCATCATACTTTGCACGCCTATGTCTCACATTCCACCACTTTCTTCGCGGGCGAGACAAAAATGGAAACTTAATATTTTTGGTTAGAGTTATCTTTCCTTGGATACAAAACATGAAAATGGAATCTAAGAATTAAATTTTGACCTCTTTGACCTTGACCTTTGACCTGACCTAATTTTTGGGGGAATATAAATACTCCTCTTGACTAAATCTAAATACTTGCCAAGTATGATAAGTCTATCTTTAATTGTTTAAAAGTTATAGCCAAGGTTAAAGTTTCGGACAGACAGACAGGACAAAAGCAATATACCCCGATCCTTGATCTGGGGGCATAAAAAATATCCTTGATCTGGGGGCATAAAAAATAAGCTATCTTGGCTCAGTGAACCCCTTGAATAATCAAAAATTTAAATATCAGGTACTCAACTAGACTACAGTTGAACTTCCATGGCTTGAAACACCATGGACGTCTCAAACACATTTTATGGTCCCTGATTAAGTCTACACATAGTTTGATCTTGATATCTCAAACTGTTTTCATCGGTCCGATTCCCATGGGTGTTTGACCCATAGAAGTTTGACTGTATATGAACAATACATCTAGTAAGTGTGGTAGGAATCTGATTTATAGTTGTGATGAAGTTGCAGAAGAACAAATAAGAATGACAAATGAGCTATTTTGGCTCTTTAAACTTCTAAAATTTCCAAAAATCAAATTTCTAAGTATCAGATGCACATCACCACCAGCTGAACAACATGTCCTGAAAGTTTGGTTGGAATCAAATTTACAGTTTTGAAGGAGATGCAGATAAAAACTAGAGGTTGTGTCTGTAAGATACGGATACCCCGCCAATAAATTTATCGCAAAAGATAACCTAAGTCAATTGAGCATAAAATAAATCCTCTGTCAGTGAATTGTGATGGAACATTGTGTGTAGTTCCTAAGAAGTGGACCTAAACCAAAAAATTTAACAAAGTCATTCAATGTAGCCATAGAAACCAAATGCTTGGTGAAATGGGTAGTTCTCCTATAGACGAATGTTACAGTGAATCATGATGCTACAATACATAGTCATTGAGAAACAGACTTAAATGCAAAAGTTAACCAAAGTCACTGAAGCATAAAATGTAGGTCAAAGCCACTTAATTGTGAATGACTTGGGTAGTACTCATCAAGGCAATTAATTTGATGAAACATCATTGTCTTATAATGTGTAGTTGTTGAGAAATGGACTTAAACACAAAACTTAACCAAAGTCACTGAAGCATAAATGTAGGTCAAAGCCACCTAATTGTCAGTGATTTGTTTATTACTCATCAAGAAAATTAATTTGATGAAACGTCATTGTCTTATAATGTGTAGTTGTTGAGAAATGGACCTTAACGCAAAACTTAACCAAAGTCACTGAAGCGTAAAATATAGGTCAAAGCCACCTAATTGTAAGTGATTTGTGTAGTACTCATCAGGAAAATTAATTTGATGAAACATCATTATCTTATATTGTGTAGTTGGCGAGAAATAGACCTTAACGCAAAACTTAACAAAAGTCACTGAAGCCTAAAATATAGGTCAAAGCCACCTAATTATCAGTGATTTGTGTAGTACTCATCAAGACAATTAATTTGATGAAACATCATTGTCTTATAATGTGTAGTTGTTGAGAAATGGACCTTAACGCAAAACTTTACCAAAGTCCCTGAAGCGTAAAATGTAGGTCAATGCCACCTCATTGTTAATGATTTGGGTAGTACTCATCAAGGCAATTAATTTAATAATAAAACATCATTGTCTTATAATGTGTAGTTGTTGAGAAAAGGACTTACACGTAAAACTTAAACAGAGTCACTCAACCATGAAATGTAGGTCAAAGAGTCAAACTTCCTAGTGAACTATGTAGTACTATCAAAGATCTAACTACTGGCCTACTTTAATTGTTCTATACCTTACAGTTTCCGAGAAATGTACTTTAAGGCAAAATTTAACCAGACGTACGGACGGACAAGGGTAACACTATATGCCCCTTCCACATTCGTAGGCGGGGCATAAAAACAACAGATGATGCAGGATGATCAGGAGCAATCCCTATGTGTCGACTCAACACATACCAAAGGCTCACATGTGTGAGCCTGTATCTCTAACCTGGTGGCTACTGATCAAATAAGATCTCCCACAAGGTTTAACAACAAAACTGAAGTCAGTCATCTGACTGTCATGCTTAACTGCCTATACAATATCAATATGATGTTTGAAATGGTTTTTAAGAAATAACATATTAGAAATTTTCCCCTAAAGTTCCATGTTAAACTGTGCTCCCTGATGGTGACCATTTTAGATTTCTGATTGGTACCAATATAAAACATTTTGTAGATGACTATGAAGTTACAACGCCTATTTAATATCAACTTGATATATGAAATGCTTTTAAAAAAATAGCAATTAAAAACATTTTCCCATAGGGTCCAAGGTTAAGCTATAATCTGCAGTTGTGGCCATCTTAGATCTATGATTGGTATTAAAATCATGCATTTGTTTAATTTGTTTTCTCTATCCCATTTCCCTATAATAAAATAAACATACAGTTTTCAAGAATTAACAATTCACAACATTTCCCATAGGGTTCTATGTTCAACTAAGTTCTCCTTTGGCGGCCATTCTTTATTTGTGATATTTAAAGATATGTAAAAGTTGGTAGATGACCATAATGTTACCATGCCTATTTAATACCAACTTAATATATGAAAGGATTTTAAACAAGAGCCATCAGAAGCAAACATAGCTCGCCTGGGATTAGAGCGACCTCAATGCAAAATAAATTTGAAAGTCATTCATTTTAGCAATTGCAATGTTTCAAAAATTTTTAAATGTGATATAAGGAGGTCACATGCCAAATAAAAACTTCTAGAAGCATGGCTAATTTTGTTTTTTTAAATTGCCCTCAAGGCAGGATCAAGGTCAAAATGTCAATAATTTGGTCCTGCTAGAGAGCTCTCATCATAACAAAGTCACATACGAAATATGAACAATCTACCACTTAACCCTTTCCTTTCTGAGACTTGGCTGAAAAGTCAATTTTTGACCATTCTGAATTGATCCAGAAAATCAAAATGTTCTAGTTTCTTTGAAATTCAACCCAGAAGGTTCATTCTTGGTGAAGGTACACACTGGTCTAATGTCCTCAGAACTAGAGGCTCAGAGACTGAGCCTGTATCGCTCACCTGGCAAAATGCTTTTACGACAAACATGACTAAAAAAGATGTTTTCTTACCGGTTTAGCTATGTTCTTCATTAGCATCCATGTTTTTTTGTCTGATCCTATTGAAATGAATAATTTTTGCAAAGGACCATCTATACATTTCAGAAATGATGACTTTAAGGATGGTTATCTCATTCCTGGCACCAATGTTAAACTATATTCTGCACTGGAGGCCATCTTTATTGTCAGATCCAAGTACCTTCCATACATCCTTACTGTAAAGATTGGTTCCATTTGCTTCAGTAGCGTCAGAGGAGATAGCAAATAGATGCTTTTCCCATAGGGTCCCATGTTAGACTATGTTCTGCGCTGGTAGCCATGTTTTTAAGGGAATCGGAAAAATTTCGGCAATCTACATAAAAGACCTTCCATACATCATTCCTGTAAAGTTTGATTCCATTTGC
>MJUU01044176.1:25806-42160 GCA_002080025.1 Modiolus philippinarum | reverse complement strand
GACTTAAGCAAAAAAACTTAACCTGGTCACTGGACCGCGAAATATAGGTCAAGGTCACATGATTTTGGGTCCGACAGATAGGGTTCGCCGTAAGCTACATATGGACCAAACAATCATCCCACATCAATGGCTTCTGTATTAAAACTTGAGTTTACGCCGCCGTCGCCGTCATACTTTGCACGCCTATGTCTCGCTTTCGCGACTTTCGTCGTGGGCGAGACAAAAATTGTAGTTCTTGATAAGCTGAACACTTTTGCTATTTAAACTTACCCTTTATCTAAGATGTTTTTGAAAGTATAGGTCAAAATGTATAAAATTACGAAAATTTGACAAATAAAGGGCAATATTTCCTTCATGGATAATTAAATTTTCTTCAAAGTTTCCATGTGGGTATATCTTGGTATGCTGAACATTTTTCTAATTTAAAGTTGACTTCTATCTGTCTATTCATTTTTCTAATTAAAAATATGTCAGATTTTTAATATAATGTGTAACGGTTTTTTGACTTATTTGCAAAAACAACAATTTATCCATATGTTCTATTTTTAGCAACAGTGGCCATGTTGTTAGGTCTTTTGACTAATCAAACACAATTTTGAAACTGCATACCCTGGTGATGCTTCAGGCCAAGTTTGGTTACAATTGGGTTGACAGTTTCAGAGAAGATTTTTGAAATTGTTGACGGATGACGGATGCAAAGTGATGGCAAAGCTCACATGGCCTTTTAGGCCAGGTGAGCTAAAAATGTCACTGATAAGACAGAATGGCTGACCAAGTTCAAAAACAAACCCCTCTTTTCTTTTGAGAGGGGTATATTTATAATGTTGGGCTACATTACGTTAATTGCTTTACCAAAAAACATTCTTGAAATATTTGTTTATTTTTATTCTGTTTGAAATAGATATATCTGACAAAAACAGCAAAGTGTTGATAAAACAAAGACACAGCGCCGACTGATGTGAACCTAACTTGCAAACTAAAAGGTTGGGTTTTCACAAGTATGACATTATATACAGTATACACTGTATGTACAATAGACACTGTATTACAAGAACACATTTCACAGTAATAAAAATAATGGATACATCACATTTTCACTGATACCTTTAATGATATTATAATATTAGAAAAATATACCTTATGAGATTTATATTTGCCTGTTAAAATTTCTACAACCAGTGTTAGTGTTTTATGAAAATGATGCAGTTATAAACATTGTGTAATTATTTACATACAATTTTCACACATTCCTTTGGTTAAGATTTGAAAAAAAAAAAAGTTTTTGGTAAGCAAAATTTGTTTTTGTACATTTAATTCCTTAACATTCCTGGATCTTCTCATAGTTTTCTTTGGACCAAGGAACAATTATTGGTCATTTTAACATTTATATTTATCATGAATTAGTTTGGCAGATATTTATCATGAATAAGTTTGGCAGTGGCTTCAAGAATATACTTGTGTAAGTAAATTTCATATAAATTATATTTTGCGGTATGAAATTTTTACGACATTAGAATAACCGTGAATATAGGGAAAATTAAGTCCTTGCAAAAATAACCACTTATACAGTATTCATTTGCTTTGGATTTTAACCCTTTACCACTCAGAACTTTTCCTGAAAATATGCCGTTTTTGTATGTTTGCAAATTTATGTTAATAATATGCAAAATGAGCTGGATGCTGATAAAGATACATATTGTCTTGAATAAAGGCAAGTACGCTGGTCTGGGGGAGGACTTCATGGGAGGAAAATTGGGTAGGGTGGAGGGGGTGGTAGGGAGGGAAACCACCCATCCCCTTGAAAAAAGTGCTAATTTTGGCATTTTTTTTCGTTCCAAAAGCAGAATTTGACAACTTGAAGTGAACTAAATCTTCTGAATTTGTAATGCACGTTGAACTTCAGAGTCTTGACCATCCATTGATGGCAACCCATAATAGATTCGATAACCCTTCCGGTCTACAGAAATGTTTATGGAGAGCCAAGTCTGCAGAAATTGTCATTTTTTCCAATTTTCGAGTTTAATGACCCCTGGTGACCCCAAAGTGCAGTCATACCGATCTTCTTTGGCTTGTTCACAGAGATGACCTATGTGACATTACATTCAGACCTATAGAACAGTTCTTACTTACACAGCGACAGAGAACCAGCCTTCCTTTCATGCCCACCCCCTTGAAATATGACCGATTTTTGTCTTTGAAAAATTCCATTGGGTATTGATAGTGCACAATTTTTCCAAATCTGACTGCANCTAAAAATAATAACAAGAACAGAGTCCTAGTGTTCTGGACTGGGTTGCACAAAAGTTAATAGAATATTAAATATTTAATAGTCTATTAAGCTTTAACATTTCCTTCTAATTTAATAGACTATTAACTTTTAATAGTCTATTAAGTTTTAATTGAACTTTGTGCAACCCATTCCAGATTAGCTAAGTTTGTTGACATTCGGTAATGTATGCAGGACACTATTGACAATTTAAGACAAGGTGACAAGGCATCCAAAGACGCTAGTGAGTGGTAAGAGTTAAATGAGTAAGGTTATTATCCTTGATGTATATAGTGATGTGGTGTGATTTTTGTTGGAATAAAATTTCTTGATAACCTAAAAATTCGGAACTTCTATATAATAAAATCATTTACACCTGGAATTGCTCAACCAATCTAGTATATGAACACATTCACAAATAATGAAAAATGATGACATACACTACGACCTATAATGATCTAAACAACTACACTATTTATACCAAATGATAGCAAAATAAACTGAGGTATATCACATGAATGGATTTACTAAGTTACAACACAATAAAATAACAGGTATGGATTCCAAAACTCAACTTTTCTTTAACCTTAAGATCATTTTTTACTTTCATTCAAATTTCAGCGATTACATTGTTGTTTGAAAATTACTAGTATTTGATGCATTGTTAAAAGACCACATCCGAGTTCTGGTATGTTAATTCACAAGTTGTTGTTTGTCTGTGCTACATTACAAACATTATGGCCCATCTGACCAAGAATGTACTTCAAAACATATTTTCATGAGGTGTAAAGCTTTATGACATGACGTTTTCTATACTGTGATGTGTTGGAAAGTGGTCTAGTAAATCCCAATACAAGAGCTCGGATATGGTCTATTTCATACATGTTTGTACTGTCTGATGATCCATACTAACAAACTACTGTATACATGTACCTGTAAATATTTATGTTGGCCTTTATTTGCAAATTTAAAGTCGACAGGCAAAGAGGATTTTCCACTAAGTTATGACAATCTTATTTGATCTTTTTATGGCCAGTCATTGTATGTTTTAAAATTGCACTATGAATGAATTTGAGAGTATAGTGAAAATAATACTTAAATAGAAAATTCCTGATGTACAAGAGTAATTGCCTTAAAATACAACTTGACGTTGTCAATATCATAAAAGGAAGTCAAAGACTTATTAAATCTAACAAAAAATTGAGTTAAAGATGAAATCATAAAATATGAATTAATTTTTCAGTATTAATATTGATTTTTAATTAAAAAATTGAATTTACAGAAAAATAATTTCATTTAATAAAATTTCATATAACAAACAATAATAACGAAACAGTAAAAAAATTAAAATCTGAAGATAGAAACAAATATATAGCAAAACAATCTTAAGATGCAAATTATATGTAGTTTGGGGATATGTTTTGGATAAAATTCAACTCGACTTTGTCAGATTGTATTGAAAACATTGATAATGTGTCAGCTAAAATGCTTCATACAAATCATCTTGTAAAACCAAATTTTAAGGCATTACAGGGATGTGATTTGGTTACAGGAAGTCCCGCAGAAAAAATGGAAATAACAAGAAATCAGAAGTACAACATAATATACGAAAATGGATTCGGAAAAAACCTGATCCACGGAAATCCATGATTCCTCGGAAATATCACATCCCTTGCATTATTAAATGGGATCTTTTTCTCATTGTTGCCACTTATTTGTCTCAAATGAACTGTTTTAAAATTTCAAATTTAATAAACACAACCAAAATTCTGATGATCTAGATTTTGGTCACCCAAACTAACATATAGCATCAAAACCAAAAAAAATAAACATGTAAAAGCACATATTTGGATATCACAAAAATTATATAAATAAAGAGTCTGACTAGTGATATTTCTGTTTCAAACAGAACCGAAAATTGGATTAATCGAAAAATTTGATAGACATCTCTCTATCTAAAAGCCGAAAGCCGAAAATTCGAAAGTAACATATTTCATATGAATATATATATACAAAAAGAACAATAAAAAACGTACATGTTGTCTAAGTAAAATTCCCCCACTTTTCCCAAATCAAAATACTAAATAAATTTGCCTGCTTTCCAGATAATGAATCTTCTTGTTTGACACCTTAACATTATCAAAAAAATTCTCTATTTTTATAATACCATAACCATAAAATTTCTTGCACTTATAAAAGATCTTTCTTTTGTGCCACATTAATTTTTTACAAAGTGGTATTCAACTACTGTGTGTCCATTTTAAAAGTGATACAGGTTTTGCAGAAAAAAAGATGTTTTAAGTATGACACCATAGATACGTAACAAATTCTCACAATTGATTTAATTCAGTACCTATTATTAGCCATTTGAGATATCATTGTGCCATTACAGAAATTCATGTCAGAAAATTTGTCATGACATCATAACAAGTTGCCAAGATGTAGTAGATATCAACTTAAGTCCGGTGATACAGAAATCCTATATTTTGTTTATAAATATGAGAAGAATATTTAATCACCATTAGAAAACCTCAGTCAACCTCGTTTAAGATTTTAGCAAATTCATTGACTTGGTAAGCCTTTTCAAAGAACCCTACCGTGTCATGCATGTTTTGATTTTATACTTTCAACGGTGTTAGATTATATTAATCTTATATATATTAATCTTACATATGAGGATACAGCTACAATTTTGACCCCTTACCTAAGGTTTGTTCATTCTATTTTTCCTATAACCATGAATTTCACTCACTAGTAAAATAGACACACAGTTATACAAGATATACACAGAAACAAAATGTAAACACAATGTTGAAGTCATCAATGACTACAAGAGCATTATAAACGACCAAACAAGAAACTTAAAAATGCATTAAAGCCAAAACATTCTATCTGTGCTGAAACCATAGCAAAATAAATTTCAAATGCATATTTTAAGCACCCATCACACTCAAAGACAACAAAGTAAACACAAAACAATGTACAATAAACGATATTTCCCTTTTATTCTATCTGCACAAATACTGGGATTTCAAAATTTATGACCTCAAAAACCATAACCGTAGATTTTATCAACAAATGTAATGTTTTCTTTGCAGGAAAGTAAATGTTTGTGTATGGAGAGGTTCAAATGATGTTGGAATAACACAGAAAATCCTCTGCAATATTTAATTTGTTTTTTTTAAGTCTGCACTTTCACAGCATTGGTGTAATAGCCATTAGACTTCACTAAGAAAATTTAATATATGTTAAAATTTCTAACATTTACCGGTACTACTAAAGAACTGATTATCCATTGACTTCAAAATTTTACAGTAACAAAATATTTCTTTCCTCTCCTTTGATGGTTACACATTGGAGTATATGAAATTAAATGAATACAATACTTTATACTAAACTAAGTTACATCAATACACATATTTTTGTCGAAATGAAAAACATACCGACACACAGAATAATAAATATATAACAAATATGACATAAAGACGAAAATCCAATTATAAATAAATATTGAGAAAAATCTCACACATGTAGTATAAACATGATAAATACATAGACATGTGACAAATTATACATATAATTGCATAATGTACATTGGAAGTTAACATCTTTTCTTGTCAAAAAATAAAATTTCACATAAATAACTCATTCAATACAGCTTTGTAAATGTATATGCAATTTTAATATAATTGCATCTCAATAATTTTTGCATGGAAAACTGCTTATGTGATACAATATTCCTTTATTAGTGTACAAAATAATAATGATTCCTTTATTAGTGTACAAAATAATAACAATTCCTTTATTAGTGTACGAAATAATAACAATGTAGTTTTGTTACAAAAGTATATATTGTACCATAAAACTCATGGACATGTTCCTTACAAAATCAAATTAGAATGTGTCCTCAAACCATTGGTTCCCAAACCATAATGCCCATTATAAAACAGAATTAAGTCTTAACACTCCACTCATGTTACAACAGAATTGTTTTATATATATCAACAGACATCTGTGGAAATGGCACTTAACTCAAAGTCAGTTTGATCAAAATGATCTTACGACAGTTACCGATTCACAAGACAAACGAAGCCATTTGTGGAGGTCTTGAAATGAACAAAAATATAGGTTAGTGTGCCTCCATATCACTGGCTCCTGTTAAACTTCATACAAACAACTGTAGTTATAAAATGTAATAAATATACCACAAGAGTGTAAATTGAAGTCAAGTCAGTGAAACACACAATTAAGGAAATAAAATGGGTATCAAAAAACAAAAATATTCATAAAGACATTATTATACTTTTATGGTTTTGGCCAAAAAAATATATTGAGTAGTTACAAAATTTAAAATCAAATTCTTATATAATCAATATGAATCAATTGCTTACAGTAATTTGTAGCACAAGTATAGGGTCTGTAAGTCTCGTTCAATTTTGAAACTTCCGGGCACATAATTTGTACCCGGAAGTTACATTTTTAACAAATACACATGACGTTTCAAACAAAATTTTGAACGTCATAATCTGAAAACGTCATATTTTGGCGGGAAACGTTTTCAAATTTTAATTTTATCCTAAAATCGCGGTGTCACATGACGAGACTTACAGACCCTATTAGTTATACAAGGGGTAGTACCCACCTAGAAGAGTAAAAACGCATCAGACCAACACTATTGTCAATTTCAGTACTATGTTACAATAACTGGTTGCATCATGTTTATAAATAAATAGATTTAAATTTTACAAAGGGGTACAAAACATCATCTGTTTATATAACAATCATCACGGTTATGATCTGGAATCAAAACTGGAACTGTTTCACAAGTCAGATCTAATTCCTTCAACTGATAATTGCAAATATAAAAAAATAAAGTTTAATGGCAATTTGTTACTTGGACCCGTCTTATATATGATTTGCCTTATATATAATTACAAAGAAAATAGCTCTATAATTAAGATAAAGGTGTTAAAATGGATTAATCAAAATCAAATGACTTGGCAAGTATCAGGATTAGATTGTTACCCATGTATCAGGATCATTTCCAAGGTTCAAGATCAGATCCTTCTCTAGGATCAGGAACAGATCATTACCCAGGTATCAGGATCACATTGTTAACAAGGTATCCGGATCAGATCGTTGCCAAGGATCAGGGTCAGATCATTACCCAGACATCAGGATCAGAAGATTACCCAAGTATCAAGATCTAATTTCAATTAATGGAACCACTACAAAATTATATTGTTCAATATTTGTGAAAAGAAGATACCATTCAAATCCTTTGGAATTGACAAAGTGCTTGTACAATTGTATCTCATTAATGATCATTTCAATCAATGTATGAGTGCATGAAATTGATTAAAAAAAATCTGCAATATTCCTTGATGATTTGCATATGATCTTAAAAATATCATATTTTTTCTATGGTTCCTAGATTATGAAGGGGGTTATATGAATTCATTACTTTCCTTTTATACACAAAAAGTTTATCTTCTTTTTTTCATGAATATATGTATGGGTAACCAGATATTAATGCTAATTCAGCAGAAAAATTATATTTCTTCAAAATCTAATTTAAAATATTTATAATATAAATAAAATGTCCTGAAAAATAATTACTCTAAAACTCTTCATGAAATAACTGGGTCGCTAGAACCTCTCCTGTTACAATTGTCTGACAGCCAATCTCTGCTGTTTTCTGTGGAGTATTTTCAGATCTTGGTTTGACTTTTTCTATGATGTCTCCATTTACACCATTGGTAACTTTGGATGAACTGGTTTCCTCTTCATCATCCCGTGGACTGTCACCTAAAACAGACCGATTCATGTAATAGCGCTCTGCAACCATTGACAAACTTGGAGATTCCCCCTCATCACTTAGATCTAATTCATCCACATCTCTCAGACCTGCTAATTCGGCATGCTTAAAGTTCCAGACTGGAACAATTCCTGCCCCACTAGGAGCGGCATCTCCAAAGGCATATTTTATGCCTCCAACACTGACAGGAGTTGATGCCACGGTACTGTCATTCAGTTCTGGAATAATCTGACGCATTTCTTCATCAATGTTTGTGAGTGGACTAGGAGGTTCTTTGAAAGGCACGCCATCCATGGGCAACTGTAACTGGGTTGCTACTTTCTCAATCAAATCTTCTATTGACTCATGCTCTTTCCACACTTTAGTTGCTCTCCATCTGGCACGACTACCCTTTGGGGCAGGAATTGCATCAAAGCAAACCATTTCTCCAACATGCAATAATCTATTTAAGTCATCAATATGTTTTCCAAATATGGATCTGTCAATGAATACATGTTCATGTCGCCCAAGATCAATAATTCCCCACAATTTAGCAACATGATAAATACGTCCTTTCCTACCAGTTACAGTTGGTTTGGGACTGGACTGAGGTCTACTTCCGGTTATGAACACATTCAAACGAGCATTTTTTATCACTGACACAGTTTCATCTTCTCCAACTAAAAAAATATTTGCATGTGTCTGAAGAAACTTTTCTAAATCTTGTTTTGTCCATCCAATGGTATTGCGTAAACTTTCGGGAGCTTGACTAAAATGTCCAGTCAGGCTACTTAATTTCATGTCTCCTTTCTTTTCTATTATGCCTTTTATAAACATGACAGCTTTATACTGATTGGCTGTCATTTCTGTAGGTGCTGATTTAGCACCTGTATTTGGTGTAGCTGCACTTCTTACTGCGGGGGACCTAGGTGATACCAATGGAGACCGAGGTTCTAGCATGTCCAGTGATTTTGGTCTTTTTTTAATCTTTGGTGTACCCTGAAGTAATAATTGATCTTTTTCAGTATTATATCGTGATGATAAGGCACTATCTTCCGGTAATGGCTCGGCATTTGGATTAACAGCACTATAAGTGACATTGTCTTTCAGGCCAACCATATCTCCTTTTAATTCAAAAATAAGGGGATGTCTTTGTATCCACTGTTTGAATTCATTCTGTGGACCAACACATTCCCTTATTTCTGGTGGAGCTTGTGATAAGTGTCCAGCTAAACTGGCAATTGCCATCCACTGTTCCCCTTTTTTGATCATTTTGCTTCGAAAATACTGAACAGCTTCTGTTTCAGTGGATACTTCTTGGGGATTTGATGAAGCAGGGCTGCTTTCACGAAAATTTGACTTTCCAAGAGAATCACTCCCATCATTTAAGCTAACCTATAATATAAAAATAATTTAATGTTATAATGAATGAAACGCCCTTAATGTTGAAAAAATATTCATCTTATAACAGTTAAGTAATATTCTAATGCAGATGGTTATTAATACTGTTGTAAGCATCAGTTCATACTGTAATTTTCAATATATTTTCTTCACAATTGAAATTCCTGAAATTGATCATGATTGCACCGCATTTTCCTATGGGTATCCTTACAAACAAAATGGAGAAAACATTTATTGCTTGAATTTCTAGCTTCAGCCGCTGTGGTCAAACATTTAAAAGAGCTTTACAAAATATCAAAGAGTGGTAAGCAGATCTAGATGACATACCGATTCATGAGACAATGAAAGCTCAACAAGCCCTTAATGTTGAAATATTACTATTCATCTTATAACTGTTAAGTAATATTCTAATGCAGATGGTTATTAATACTGTTGTAAGCAAAAGTTCATACTGTAATTTTCAATATATTTTCTTCACAATTGAAATTCCTGAAATTGATCATGATTTCACCGCATTTTCCTATGGGTATCCTTACAAACAAAATGGAGAAAACATTTATTGCTTGAACTTCTAGCTTCAGCCGCTGTGGTCAAACATTTAAAAGAGCTTTACAAAATATCAAAGAGTGGTAAGCAGATCTAGATGACATACCGATTCATGAGACAATGAGAGCTCAACAAGCAGATCAACACAACTATGCTCTAACACCGGTGGATCCAGCCTTCGAAAAAAAGAATGTTCCAATGCAATGAAGTTCCAGAAAAAAGTGTTACAGTCGATTTTTTTTATCATTTTTGTCAATTTTAACCTTAATTCTAACTGAAATTTCAAAAATTTTCCAGAAAAAATGGGGGTAGGGTTCCAACCCTGCAAACCTCTCCTGGATTCGGCAATGCTACAAGCAAGTTCACATTATAAAATGATAAAGAAACACAACCTGATCACTGAGAATACATTGCAACCAAAATAAAGGTGTTAACAACTGAAAACATAAACCTGGTTTTATCTGAATACCTTCACATTTCCAAACCTCCAAGACCATATTCTTTTTTTTTCCTTGTTCTCCTTGTGGCACATACAGGTAATCATTAAAAAATTTGCAAATGCAGTATTTCATCCATTCATAAATTTACAATTAACAATTCAATATGTTAATTGCTGGTTAGTATATAACAAAATGTTCAGAGTTACAAATATTAAATTCTCAATTAACCAATGAACTTAACTAGACATTTTTAGCATCAAAACCATTTGTACATGTATGTCATTGAAATAACTGATAATACTTATAAATTATAATGATTATCCTAAATCATGTAAATAGACCCTTGTTTTTTTCTAAAATTTCTTAATACAACAAAAAACTATCAGTTCATTTAGTAAAACATTAACTGAGCTTCAGTTTGGAAGATTTTTTTTGTACAGGTACTAGTTTAATAGGATCTTGTATAAGGTCAGATTGAAGATCGTCTTTTCTCGAGTTGAGCGCAGCGAAACGAGAGGAAAAAGACGTATAATTTCTTACGCGAGTAAAAGATATCCCCATCTTTAATTTTGATTGAATGCAAGTTCCTATTTCTTCCGTAAAATATGAAAAGAAACACACGCAAACCTATACCGTGTGAACAGCATTGTCACCATTTGGCTGTACTTTACATTGTGACGTCAGGTGTTTCATGACATTTAGCCATGGTAACGATTGTTTTATCACAAAAATGAACAATTATGGATGGCCATTTACCCGTGTAAGATGAGGTCGCGTGCATCGATCTTACACGGGTCATCTACTCATCTTACACTGGAAAACATTATTTACGGAAGAATGTGAATTGTTTCATTAACAAATACCCTGTGTCTCTCTTTTAATATATATATATTTGATAATTTTATAACATACATATTGTATGAAGTATTTACCAAATTTCCATTTACTGCAAAGAGTGAGGGATATTTCTGTAGGAATTTCTTTAAACCAGCTTCATTCCCACCTGCACATTGTCGCATGTCTGGTGTAAAGTTACGACTACCAAAGCGCCCTGCTAACTGGCTGATAGTATAGGGTGTGGTACTGTTCATCAAAATCTCCAAGAAATACAACATGGCTTTGTGTCCTGCATCATCAGCCATGGTGATCAAAAGACGAAAGGCGAAAATGAAGCCAGAAAACTTCTTTGATGTCTGCAAAAAGTAAATATATATAATATTAATTTCATAAATGAATTTATCAATCGAAACATGAGCTATCCATGGAAACAAAAAAGCAAAACATTGAAGAAAGGAAAGTACACGTAGATATTCAATGATTTAGAAAGTTTGCATGATTATGGTGCCAGTTCTTACATAGGCCACTACCCAACTAAAGATATGATTCATGTCGTCAATAATCAAGATTTTTCCATCATCTACATGTTTATAATTCCTTACCATGTGACAATGAGCGTTTTAATTATGTCCGAACTTCGACCACTGCTAAATACTGTTCAAGATCACATCTCCATGGTATAAAGACATAAAACTTCCTAACAAATTTCTTTTGATTTTAAATTTTTTAAATATCAGGTGCTGTGATTTAAGTCACATCTTGTACATTTTCATGAAATTTCTCAGAGTTACTTTGCATATTGTGAATGACTAAATTTTGCTGATTAACATGGACAGCATCTACATACTTTAATTAGAAGTATGCTAAAATACTACATGTACTAAATCAAAAACAAATCTTCTTCAATGCCATTGTTCAGTATCAATATCATCAATATGCCATTGCTCAGTATCAATATCAAAGACAACTATAAATAACATGAAACCGGGGGGGGGTCACTTCCTATATAGAGGTATATACAGACGTGCCGCTGGAACGGGCCTGTTTTTTGCAGTTTTCAACTGTATGAATGGGTAGTAATTTTTGACATCATATATATAAATGGGTCGTAAATTAACCACAAATGGCCAATTCTCTACTGGTTGCTGTAATTAATCAAGTTTTTATCATTATTTGATGTTTAAGAACATTTCTGTTGTGAAATTAATGGGTTTCTTACTCCAAGTACACATTTTTACTATACTGATGGGCTTGATAATTTTGAAATTTACTATATGAATGGGTCGATATTTTGTCAGGGGAACTATATGAATGGGGGGTATTTTCAAAATGCCAGCGGCAGGCCTGTACCCAATTCCACCTGAAGTGACCCCCCCGTGATATGAATACGTAATGACCATTTCTGCCAAGTTTCAGTACAATACTACTGACCATTTCTGCCAAGTTTCAAAACATTTTGGCCCAGTATAATACAAATGATCATATTTCTGCCTAGTTTCAAAACATTTGGTTGAGTGTAATACCAAAGATCATTTCTGCCAAGTTTTAAAACATTTGGCCATGTGCAATATTACTCCTTATTTCTGCCAAGTTTCAAAACATTTGGTAGAGTGTAATACCAATGGTCATTTCCGGCAAGTTTAAAATATTTGGCCCACTGCAATACTGATGATTCTTTCTGCCAAGTTTCAAAACATTTGGTCGAGTGTAATGCATGTACCAATGACAATTTCTGTCAGGTTTCAAAACATCTGGACCAAGAAAATGATTATAGGAGATAACCACAAACAAAAAGTGATGACATTTAGACAACATGAACAAATCATATCATAACAAAGGTACAACTAGTCATCATAGCCATCATCAACTAATAATCATATGTAAAACTGTTATCAATTTCTGAATCAGTATATTATAATCGCCTCATGGAGATATACATGTAAACATATGGAGATCACATAAATCTGTTCAAGTAAAAATTATCCATGTTATCTGTGTCATACTGAGATGTTCCTTGGAAGCAAATTTATTAATTAGATAACGATATACATGTATATAAACCACAGGTATGAATAATTCATATATCAAGGACTTGTTATAATTATAGCTTAAGTAGTTGACATAATATGAACATTATATTGTAAATGGTAGATCATTGTTATAAAAGTTTTTCCATTTTTTAGAAAGAAACTGACAACATAGATTATGATGTACATGCATATATCATAGGAGTTTCTAATCAATTTTATTGATGTGAAATAAGGTATTCAAATTTTGGCAATCCTAATGATAGGCAAAAGAAACATAGAATGCTAAGCTCACCTCATTGCGCAGCATTGTCACATACATGTTTAACATGTCAGTAAACAGGAATGGACTATCATCATTTAACAGAATCATTCATGCATAAAATGCAGTTCACAGACTTGATCCAAAGCATTCAATGCAGCTGTCATCCCAAAATGCATCATGCATACCAATATGGTTGATGTGGAACATGTCAGTAACTACCTAGCCAAGTCGCTCATGCATAAAATGTAGGTCACAGACAGCATCCAAAGCATTCATTGTTATTGTCATCCCAAAATGCATCATACATATATACCAATATGGTTGATGTGGGACTTGTCAGTGGGCAGGAATGGTCTTTAACCATTCTACCTAACCATGTCGCTCATGCATGAAATGTAGATCACAAGACAGCATCCAAAGATGCATTGTTGTTGTTCTATCAAAATGCATCATACATACCAATATGGTTGATGTGGGACTTGTCAGTGGATAAGAATGGACTTTAACCATTCTTCCTTACCAAGTCGCTCATGTGTGAAATGTAGGTCACAGACAGCATCCAAAGCATGCGTTGTTGTTGTCATCCCCAAATGCATCATACATACCAATATGGTTGTCAGTAAGCAGGACTGGACTTAAACCATTCTTCCTAACCAAGTCACTCATGCGTAAAATATAGGTCACAGACAGCATCAGAAGCATGCATTGTTGTTGTCATCCCCAAATTCATCAAACATACCAATATGTTTGATGTGGAACATGCCAGTAAGCAGGAATGGACTTTAACCATTCTTCCTAACCAAGTTGCTCATGCGTGAAATGTAGGTCACAGACAGCATACGAAGCCTGCACTGTTGTTGTCATCCCAAAATGCATCAGATACCAATATATTATATTCTAACAAAAGGATATGGAGTAAAAGAACATGAGACCATAACACATATATTACTCCAACTGCAATAATTTTAATAAGCTGTATGGCCATTTCGGAAATTATTTCCTCATCAGCAGCATTAGGACCCAAACATAGGAAATCCATAATTTCAAAAAATGTTAAAAATGCATAAAACCAAACGAACATTGTATACTCTGAAAGCAGTGATTTAGCTAGCGCTCGTCACTTTCGCCATTGACGAATCTTTTTTGGAAGTGGTGATTTTTTTAAGCCTGCAATTCGTCACTTGAAATTTCAAAAATCGCCAAATATTAAAGTATTATGTCCATAATCTTTCTCATTGTAATCTAATTGTCCAAACTGACACTTTAATTACACCTGTAATGCTAATTAAAGGATTAGTTCAGTTGTAAACAAACACCGCCGTCGGTGCACGTGATTTGTTTACATTTTTTGTACCTGTGTTCCTGGCCTGTTATCATTACTGTTAATTTCATAAATGTGGTTAGTAATTCTATTGCTGAGAGAATTGATCAATAGGTTGGTATCTTTGCCTAAAATGTTTACAAAAGACATTTAAATTTAAACATTCCTCAATAGGTCATTGATTTTATTTATAGGTCAGGCATTTAAATCACTTTGGATGAAGCATGGTGTTCAGCCAACCTGAACAAATATACTCACTTTAGGAATTACTGTAAATTTTACCTAGGTTTTGAAATATCAAGGATTAAGAGGATGGATAAAATCTAATTATAGTACTAGTGGTTTAAACCGTACACCTGGTTTATTTATGAAAAATGCATGTTTATCCTCAATTGGCCTTTCCAATATAAAAAACAAGTTTGGGTGAACTTGACTTGTTTCTTGTTGAAATTTACATCAGGTAAACTGGTCCATATCCAGGACAAATACAAAGAATGGGTATGTGAACTTTCTTCCTTGAAGGTCAAACTTGTTGAGGAACCTTTAGTGTACATTCAGTAATAGGAAAATTGTTGTAAATCAAATTCTTCTTGCAAATAATGTTACTATTTACACTCTCGTTATTTATTTTCTGTTGCCCAAATGTTTATTTATGTTTAGGCTGGCTGAACACCTTTCTTAATCAAAAGAGATTTTAAATTTCTGACCTATAAATAAAATCAATGACCTATTGAGGAATATTTAAACCTCTTTTGTAAACATTTTAGGCAAACACATCTACCTACTGATTGAATGTAACAACAATTGATTGACAGACCAGTATTGTGAAAGTAACTGTAATTACCGGTCAATCAGAGGTAACCAGTCACCTGTATGGCAATTAACTATCATTTAAATCTTTTTTTTCAGCAGAATTTTCATACTTAACAGGTCAAACTTCCCCTTTGAATTTTTGTAAAAAAGATCACGTTTTTTGAAAGTTGGGTTATTTCCCTTTATTGATGTCTTTAAAATGAATTTATTTTTTTAGAATTGAGCCTATGCTGATATTTGCTTTGGTAATTATAACAGAAAATTCATATTTTACCACTATTAAAGCTTAAAAAGTGTTTATAAACAACATTTGTTTGATATTTTGCAAAATAATTTCTTTTATAATACAAATTTATAGAAAGTTTTATGTGTAATAAGTTATAGAAAGTTTAACTGTTTATAGACCAATATAGGTTAAGGACCATTATACAAACATTACTTCTTCAAATCTTCGAAGAGGTATGTTGCCACTACTAATAGATGAATTAATTAAATTCAAATACATAGCTAAAATTCTTTAAATGTAATAGGAAGCAGAAAGAGCATTATAAATCTGGAAAAATGATGTGCATATTTAAATACAACCAAATACAGAAAAATTATAAATAATAAAATTAGTATCTCATACTACACATTGCGCC
>MJUU01044176.1:14044-24722 GCA_002080025.1 Modiolus philippinarum | reverse complement strand
GAAACGGTAAGAGCTACGCCAAATCCGTTGACATACATCTGAAAGCTTAGATCAAGGGGAATCCAAAGAAAAAAATCCCATTGAAATCAAATGAAAAATAGAAATTCCACATTATCTGCAACATCGCAATTTTGGCCCCTTCGGCCCCTCATAGCTGGGAAAGGAAACAAATCTAATAGCTGAGTGTCATATTAATTTTTCACAAGGAATCCATTGAAAAAAACTGCATCAAAATCGGACTTAAAATAAAAAAAATATTTTTTTTTTAGATTAGCCCCTGTTGGGCCCCATTTATCTCGTGAGCGGTACATGCTACGTGAAATCTGTGGCATACTCCAGATTGGAAATTTCCTCAGGAGCACACTGAAACAAACCCCATCAAAATCCAATATATAATAAAGATTGTGAAAACACCCAATTTAACCCTTTTTTGGCCCCTAATTCTGAAATGGGTGGGGCCAAAAACTAAAGTAAAAAATGTTTCTCAAGAATGTTCCAAGAAACGTCATACTAAGATTTAAAAACAATCCGTCCACTAGAACCAAAGTTATGCTGTCCACAGACACGAAAATACCTAATTTAACCCCTTTTTGGCCCTTTTTTTGCCTCTTTTTCAAAAACAGGTTGGACAGGGAACACGAAATTAAAACCCGGGCTTAAGCTTGTGCCAACAAACATCATGCTAAAATTTGGTAACAATCCGTTCACTAGAACCAAAGTTATGCTGTCCACAGACGCCGAAGTCGACGCCGACGCCAGCGCCATACCATAATACGACCGCAAAATTTTTGCGGTCGTATAAAAAATCCCCAAAAAGTCATTCAACCATAATATGTAGGTCATGGTCACCAAATTGTTGGTGAAATGGCAGATCTCTTTTAGCGCTAAGCGAAAGCGGTGGGGTTATGCAATGCAGCCCGTCCGTATGTACATACGTACATACGTCGTGTGTAGTGCTCCACGATAGCTCTGGAACTATAAGAGGTAGAAATTTGAAACTTGGCACCATACTAGAGTATGATCTGCACTACTGCGCTAAGGGTTCGGAGGTTCTGTCAAACGAACTAGGGGCAAAATCGAATTTTCACGATATCCAATAATCTCCAAGGCTATTTGGGCTAGAAAGTTGAAACCCGGGAATCGACTCACATATTATGTAGCAACTTCACAGAGGGCATGGGAATTTTCGCATGACCCTTCAGGGCATGGCCTATAGGGGGTCCAAAAAACAAAAAAACGATTCATCTTGAACTCCTCTTACACCTCAAGTTGCAGAAACCTAGTTTTAAGGGTATAAGTAATACTATAAAAGTTGTCTGTGCCGAAGGTTTCGGAATTTTGAAATTTGCCCTCAGGGCGGAATAATGAGCGAAATTGTATTTCGAGTTATCCAGTAATATGCAAAATCTTCTGAAGTAATTATGTTTGGAAGTTGAAACTTTCTATATGAGTTCCATTATGTTTATCAAATTTGCTAATGATAGCGGACATTTGGTATGACCCGGGGGCATGCCCTTAAGGGACGAAAAAACTTAATAAGTACTCAGCATATGGCTGGAACTTTATGTATAATGTTCATTTTGTGGTTTACATTTTCATGGGGAATTAATTGAATTGCTTAAGAATTTTGAATTTTGGCATCAGTGCCAAATTTGGTAAATTTCCTGAAAATGTCAAAGACCAATAATTTTTGAAATTCTAACATGAAATCATATAATTAAGCAACTCTTTAATCATGTTAATGTCAGAAGCTAGTACAAAAATGAATAAACACTAAAACTTCAAAAATATGATTCTTATATTGGTCATGTTGGTAAATGTCCTGAAACTCACAAAGACTCATTACTTGGTGGAATTTTACCTACCGGTAGCAACCATATCTTTTTTTATGCCTTATTTTGTCAGTGATCATTTTCAATAGTCAGATTGCCAAATACTTTGATTCTAATTTTGGTAAATTTCCTGAAAGTCTTAAAGACCTGTTATATTTTGGAATTCTACCTAGCAACCATATCTTTTTCAATTCCTAACAGTAATGATGATCATTTTCAATAGTCAGATTGCAAAAAACTTTGAGACCTTNNNTTTTTTTGGAATTCTACCTAGCAACCATATATTTTTCAATTCATAACAGTAATTTTGATCATTTTCAAAAGTACTTTGATTCTAATTTTGGTAAATTTCCTGAAACTCTCAAAGACCTGTTATTTTTTGGAATTCTACCAAGCAACCACATCTTTATCCATTCCTAACAGTAATGATGATCATTTTCAATAGTCAGATTGCAAAAAAACTTTGATTCTGATTTTGGTAAATTTCCTGAAAGTCTTAAAGACCTGTTATTTTTTGGAATTCTTCCTAGCAACCATACCTTTTTCAATTCCTGACAGTAATGATGATCATTTTCAATAGTCAGATTTCAAAAAAACTTTGATTCTAGTTTTGGTAAATTTCCTGAAACTATCAAAGACCTGTTATTTTTTGGAATTCTACCTAGCAACCATATTTTTATCCATTCCTAACAGTAATGATGATTATTTTCAAAAGTCAGATGGCAAAAAAACTTCGATTCTAATTTGGTAAATTTCCTGAAACTCTCATAGATCTGTTATTTTTTGGAATTCTACCTAGCAACCATATCTTTTTCAATTCCTAACAGTAATGATGATCATTTTCAATAGTCAGATTGCAAAAAACTTTGATTCTTATTTTGGTAAATTTCCTGAAAGTCCTAAAGATAGGGGTGTAACTATACACCTACCTCACAGTTCAATACGTATCGTGATACAAGGGCTTCGATTCAATGCGTTTCGATTCGATTCGTTCTTGCGTCCTTTTTATCAGTGACAGCTCGGAAGATGACAATATTTATTCTATGATGTGTATATAATTAATGCAAACTACTTTAATTGTAAATTGTACCAGTTGATATAGCATTTTTCAGTGTTTTTCTATTGTAAAAAGTAATCCAGTGATTTGTTTGCTCCAACAACTATAGCTCTGATACTTAAAACTTATCTCAGATCTTATTATTAAGTGACTTTTAGCAAACTCAAACTGGAAGTGTATAAAAATCTAAGTAATTGTAAATTCTTTCTGTTCAAAAGCTGTCTAAGATATATTAGCTCTGAACGTTCCATATTTGATGCAAACTGAAAAACTAGGGTCGGCAGGGCAGATCTATTTCACGCCCGTAGTTGGTTTTGTTAGTTACTGCTCTTTAGCGGTAATTAGTCAAACCGCTAAAACCGGAAGTTTACATTAGAGTTTCCTCCAACAAAACGAAGATTTTCGGCTTCTGTTGCCATCTTCTCTGGAATATTTTGACGTATATAGTGAGCGGTTACATAAGCAGGCACGTTTACAGTGGAAATATGTTATTTGCATTGACTACCCTACTATCACAGGTCAATTTGTCTGCGGTTGAGTTGTTAGCTTTCGTTTGTAACATACTGAACATTCCGGATCCAAACCGAATTGAAATACGGGTCTAAAGAACCGAAAATCGAACCGAAAAAAAAATCGTGGTTCATTGAAACTTCAGTGAATCGTTACTCCCCTACCTAAAGACCTGTTATTTTTTTGAATTCTACCTAGCAACCATATCTTTATCCATTCTAAAGTTATGATGATCATTTTCAATAGTCTGATTGCAATAGTAAGACTGCAAAACTCTTTCAAAATCAATCAATCAATCATCAAAATTTTGTGTTAACGTGAAAATTATGTCTTTTTGATATTTGCTTGTATGTACATGTATGCAGGGGTCTATTGGTTTTTGATTTTGCTTGTTGTTTTGGTGACCAAATTTAGGTTGCACTTTAAATGACACTTGTTTCTCGTTTATGGGTAGCCAAATAGGGAAGATGGTGAGGCCCGTGGTATGGGTGCCATTGACACTTAAATTTGCCATTAGAAATAGGTCTCAATTCGCTGTCAACAGTTAAATTAGTTTTTATTTTTCAAAATTACAACAGCAGGTGTTGCTGGAGTTATAGGGTACAAAACGAACATAAGGCTAAAGTTTTTTTATTAATTGGTTTACGGGAAAATTTTCAAAAAATTGGGTAGCAAGGACGAAATAAAAATAAAACTGCCGAAAAGCTCCAGTTGACAAAGAAAAAAAAATAATAAAAATAAAAGATAAATCGTCGAAATATTTTCTGAACAAATTGCAGTTTAAATGTCACTTTTACCATTTTATAAGCTGCAATGAATTTAAATCAATTTGTTTTTGTTCAATTATTCCTGAAAAATTGTATGACAACTCCAATTTGGAGTGTCATCAGTTTCAACTGTATGCCATTGTCAACAGCAAGTAAACGACAGGAGCATATACGAGTTCAAAGGCCTGGATTAAATGTGTTATAAGTAAGTCTGAGAAAGTGAGAATGCTGAAAGACATATGGAATAACTTTGTAAATCATAATTAAGTGACATGATATTAAGAAACTTTTGTTATAGAGGTTTTGAAATCTAAATTTATTCCACTTTCTTTAATATACAAGTAGCAAATCAGTCATTGCAGTGTTTGCCTCTTGAAAGCTTTTGAAAACATTTCCCTTTTAGCATGTTTAGTGCAACACAGCCGGTGAGCAAAGTCAATAATGGCGTCGATTCTCAAAACATTGTCACGTGACTTTCTGATACGAAAATGGTGCATTTTTGTCAACAACGACAACGAATGGAATTTGTAAAAATACGACGATTTCTAGTGAAATACATGTTGAAAAGTCGGAACGTACATATTCTTCAGATGCCAACAAAACGATGAACTAACTTTGGGAGTGACAAAATTGTAAGAATCGGTAAATATTTAACGCAAACGGTCGTGACCTCGAAGGATGAATGTAAACACGCCGAACAAAAATTAGCAATATATTTTTTAATATGTCGAATGATGGGAATTCCGTGAACGTGACCATTTTTTATTATATTTATTAGCCTTTTTTATTTAAAATTTTTACAAAATGTTTGTTAGAACTCGATTGTGTCAATTGGATTCTTTGGTCGTGTTTCTTACAAAGGGAGGTAAATCTACTTGTCAACATATCGTCCAGAATAATTTGGATTCCTGAAGTTTGTTGGAACGTATATTGTACAAAATTTTATGTAAATATATGTTTGAAGCATGTATGTCCTTATAATTAAGAACAGAAAACATTTTAACTAGTAAAACACAGCTATTGGGAAAAGGGGGAGGGGGAGACATCAGAGTGAATGAAAATTCTGAGTGAACATGACATATCCACATTCAAATCGGATTTGTTTTAAATTCCACTTCTTATTAGTCCCAGATTTTATTTATACACATCTAATATACAAAAATGTACTATATTTTACTCTTTGGGAGGGATTCTGGGTGATGAACTCAACATTTGTGATGATTTGTTTGTCAAATATTTAAAAACATACCTGAAATAAATAAATAAATCCTGCAAACTGTTTGATGTTATCAAAATGTTGTACTCAGCATTTTTAAAGATCACAGCTCTCATTTGGAGAGTTCTTGAACATGCAAGATATCAGAACAAAAAATGCCGTTTAATTAAACATTTGCTAATGTTGATCAGATCTGTCCAGAAACTAAATAGTGCTACAATAAATAAAATGTAGCACATAAAGAGTACCTAGAGAGTATCTGATGAATATTGTCTTCTGAAATAGTAATATTATAAGTAAAGTACAAGAAAGTATAGCATACCCACATTGGAGTATCATAATCCCTATAACAGATACATTTACATTCAAGTATGAGAAAAAAATTGACATGCATGTCCACATTAAACACCCTAAGGAGTGAAACAGGCTGCGTTGACAGGGTAAGTCTACATACTGGTAAACATATTAGTAAAAAAGTAATGTTGAAATCAGATTTATGGACATTGCGACAGAATTTATTACACATATTTGGAATATAAAATATAAGTTAAGCCGAACATGTTTAAGATACATGATGGAGGAATAACAACCAAAATTAAATACAAAAGTCACCAAACAACCTGCAACTGAACTGTGAAACAAGCTTGTAAAGGGCAATTATTTGATTCTGTGAGATGAGCTTAATTTTCTTCTTTTTGTTAATAATAGGGTACAAAAATGATAAGAAATGCTTCATATATTTTTGTATATACATGTAGACAATGAATGCTATGGTCTCTGAAAATTGTAATGCCACTTCTTCTTATGAATCCATCTTTGCTTTAATACTTATGTATATAGAATACTAATGCACCACCAGAGTTGAAGAAAAACCTTAACTTGGCTACATACAGAATGTGTACAACAGAAATTGATATAATTTATATTTCCTATTCAAGAATTCTCTTGTTCTGGGTTATTGATATTTTATTTTAGTATGCAGTTCTGATCTTTAATAAAATAAAAAATAATCCACATACCTATTAAAACTAGAGGTACTGTGGTCCACTGGGCCACAAATGAATACCCCCGCATGCCCAATATAATAAGAAGTTTAAATAAAAGGCTGATCTTTAAAGTCAACTGCGTCTTTTAATGTTATTCAAAAAACTTAATTTAGGCTAAGTATCAACATACCAATGTATCGGTAAACAGGAAGCAGTAGCGCAACAAAACTGAAAATAGCTTACACGGTACAACTCATCATCATGAAGCTCCAGACCAAATATGAAATCATTTCCACTTTTGGAAGAAGAGAAAACTTTGACGAAAAATTTACATTAGTAGTGGTATATGAAACTAAGTATTAATGTATCTGCAAACAGGAAGTAGAAGCGCCACAAACTTGAAAATAGCTTACACGGTACAACTCATCATTATGAAGGTTGAGAATAAATATTAAATCATTTCCACATACAGAAGCAAAGAAAACTTCGACGAAAATTTTCATTAGTAGTGGTATATATAACTAAGTATCAATGTATCGGTAAACAGGAAGTAATAGCGCAACAAACCTGAAAATAGCTTACACGGTACAACTCATCTATATGAAGCTTGAGACTAAATATTAAATCATTTCCACGTATAGAAGCAGAGAAAACTTTGACGAAAATTTTCATTAGTAGTGGTATATATAACTAAGCATCAACATACCAATGTATCGGTAAACAGGAAGTAGTAGAGCAACAAAACTGAAAATAGCTTACACGGTACAACTCATTATCATGAAGCTCCAGACCAAATATGAAATCATTTCCACATTTGGAAGAAGAGAAAACTTTGACGAAAAATTTTCATTAGTAGTGGTATATGAAACTAAGTATTAATGTATCGGCAAACAGGAAGTAGTAGCGCCACAAACATGAAAATATCTGACACTGTACAACTCATCATTTGGAAGCCTAATGCTAAATATCAAATCATTCCCACCTGTAGAAGCCGAGAAAACTTTGACAGTAAAAGTGTTACGGACGGACGGACGGAATGACGGACGGACGGACGGACACCACCATCACTATATACCCTCCGCTTTTACAAAGCGGGGGTATAACTAATATCCTGTATCCTTCAATCATATCTACACATATCCCCAAAGGTATTGAAAACAAAATAATATCATCCCTTAAAATTCTTAAAATAGACAAAAACCATTCATAAGCTTCTTGAAAATATCATAATTTTGTGTGTTTCATAAATAATCCATATCCCACAAATGTCCCATAATCTAGATATCTGAAATAAAATCCATGTGCCTTAGACCCAAAACAAAACTGTTTATTCTCAATATGTTGGGAATGTTAATCAGGGTTAAAGCGTTGGTTTAAGTTACAGCCTCCACTGTCATAATAAAATAGCAGCTAATATGACAAAAAAAACATGACAAAACAAAACAAAATGCTATAAAAATAAAAGAAGCACTCAAAGAAAATATTTAGAGACTTAAAATCAACATACAGATGTGTGGTGAGGTTAAAACAGCTCTTCTTTTATCAACATAATGATGTTTACATTACAGACATATTGAGACAGTTCCATTTGATTGTTTACCTTGGGAAAGCCCCCCCTTTTTTCCATGTATTGCTGAGACCTGACAGTGGAGTAAATATAAAGGAAAGAGTGTATTTTAATAAGCAGAGGTGGCACTTTCGATGTTCAAAAACAAACGTATATCGTTTTGAAACGCTGATATTAATCCACCTTTTGTTTGTCAGTCAGATGTACATGTAGTTGATTTACACCACGTGCTACACATAAGTATGACAAGGTCGTTGATTCCGATGGTATTTTCTTACACTCTTCGAAGATTACATGTTAAATAATGCATGTAAATCGAAACTTAAGCCTTGATAGAACGAAAACCTACCCCAAACATTGGATTCTACAGTTCCCACGCTGCTTTCACGTCCTTTTAGTACCCCTCAATTCTCTGACGATTCTGATGTAAATACTACGAATGATGGGAAACCCCGGCTTTTACCCAAAGAATACACGTTAAATTTCCTATAACACCGGTTTATATATAGTTTTGTGACATAGAACTATGTTTGTGTCAATTGAATTGAGGCCCCAAAAAGGTAAACATTGAGTCGCGCGTGGTTTGTTTACATTTCGTCGACCTGATTTCAAACACAGATTTCAGGGGTTTACTTGCAAGAATTGTTATCAAAACTGTTGAGTCATGTGGGAAAATGTTAATTATATCGATATGTTATTAAATATATGGTACATTCATTTAATTTCATGAATATATTTGTGTTTTTTTGCGAGATGGTGAATTGAAAAAAATATTAAGGTCAGCTAAGCGCCACCTAGTGGTAGCGTTTGTGGTGTTATCGTCCTTGGTCCGGATGTTTTGAGAAACGTGGTTTTAATTGCTTTTTTGGTGGTTTGCTCACCGGCTGAACAGTCACTAACATTTTCATTAGCGCCATACCATTAATTGAATTTACATGTAATCATAATATGTGGTTGATCAAAGGCAAAATCTTGATGTTGTTGCATAAAAATTGACAAATTTTTGTTGTTCATAGATGATAAGATCTTTCAACAGTTTTATAATTCTCTCAAGGATACCTTCCCAAATTAAAGCAACTTTGGGATAATCTACAAAATCATTGGCATCAACTTAGAATACAGATAAAATGTTCACGATTTTGTCTTTATATTGACAGACTAATATTATACCTCATCACCAAGACATATGCATCGCCGTCAAAACTGAAGTATTTTGTTCAGATGTTGATGATATCTGTGACACTGCTTCAAAAAACACAACAACAAGGATGATTTGAAACACCCAAATTTGTTGTACATCTTTGAAAGCAGTCCACTTCTCAATGGTTTTATCATGTATCCATCGCGGCGAACAGCCGGCAACAGGTCACCGACTGTTTTCAACTTTTAAAACAGAAACGGTCATTGATATGAAGTTGTTAATCTGTTATCGGACTTTCTTCTCAGAATCTGCTTATTAAAGAGTCTGTTACCGTTCCATTTGACAGTAAAAAATGTCAAGAAACTTCGCCCGATAAAAAGTATTAGACTGATTCTTTAACAATGGTATGAGAAGGCAGGGAATCAGTCAATAAGGGAACTTCTGGTTTTCATATCCGGTTTGGGTGCATCAAATTCAGGCCAGATTTAAAGAGATTGTTTTGTATTTTGTCATCTTCTATGTGCCCAAATGTATATAATCTTTACAATACAGATAAAAGTATTATTTTTTGGAATCATTTTGGGTGGGAGTCGGACAGAAAAAATAAACATAGGTAATCAACGATTACAGAGTTCGCCTCGTTATGGCACTTTGTCACAGTAACAAAATCTTGACTGGATGTTGACATCACATTTGCATGCCTAAGCAAGGTTACATGATCCTACCATGTATAGTGACTGAGATCTGAACTTGCCTGAAAACTTGGACATAAATCACTCATGTGTAAAACGTAAGTAAAAGTGACCTACTTTTGCCTGGATGCTGATGTACCATCAGGGATGCATACCTACATGTAGGCAAGGTTACATGATCCTACGATGTAAAGTGACTGAGATATGAACTTGTCCAAAAACTTGGATGTAAATCAATCAAGCGGAAAATATAGGTCAAAGTGACCTAATTTTGTCTGGATGCTGATCTACCATCAGAGTTATATGCATATGCCAATTTACATGATTGTACCATGTATAGTGACTAAGATCTGAACTCGTCCTAAAACTTGAATGTAAATCAATCAAGCATAAAATATAGGTCAAGGTGTCCTAATTTTGCATGGATGCTGACCAACCATCAGAGATATGTATGCATATGCAAGGTTACATGATCCTACCATGTGTGGTGACTGAGATCTGAACTAGTCAGAAAACTTGAATGTAAATCAATCAAGCATAAAATATAGGTCATAGTGTCCTAATTTTGCCTGGATGCTGATTCACCATCAGAGTTGCATGCATATGCAAGGCTGCATGATCCTACCATGTATAGTGACTAAGATCTGAACTTGTCCGAAAACTTGAATGTAAATCAATCAAGCGTAAAAAATATATGTCAAAGTGACCTAATTTTGCCTAGATGATGATACACCATCAGAGTTGCATGCATATGGAAGATTACATGATCCTACCATGTATAGTGACTGAGATCTGAACTCGTCCAAAAACTTGAATGTAAATCAATCAAGCGTAAAATATAGGTCAAAGTGACCTAATTTTGCCTGGATGCTGACCTACCATCAGAGATGCATGCATATGCAAGGTTACA
>MJUU01044175.1:68025-82277 GCA_002080025.1 Modiolus philippinarum | reverse complement strand
CATTTCGTTCCAATTCGATAAAAAACATGGCCTCCAGCGGGGAACTTAGCTTTAACATTGGACCCTATTGGAAAATTCACATTTTCTTCTTCTCCTCTGAAACTGCTGAAGCAAATTCAACCAAACTTTACATGAATGATGCACTAAAGGTCCTTAACAAAGATTGCTCATTTCGTTCTGATCCGATAAAAAAACACGGCCGCCAGCACGGAAGATTGTTTAACATTGGCCCAATGGGAAATTCACATTTTCATCTTCTTCTCTGAAACCACTGAAGCAAATTCAACCAAACTTTACAGGAATGATGTATGGAAGGTCCTATAGGAAGATTGCTCATTTCCTTCCGATCCAATAAAAAACATGGCCGCCACCACAGAACTTAGGTTTAACATTGGACCCTATGGGAAAATTCACATTTTCTTCTTCTGCTCTGAAACTGCTGAAGCAAATGCAACCAAACTTTACAAAATTGATGAACTGAAGGTCCTTAACAAAGATTGCTCATTTCATTCCGATCTAATAAAAAACATGGCCACCAGCACAGAACATAGTTTATTTTGGCCCTATGGGAAATTCACACTAAAAACATGGCCACCATGCAAAACATCAAAAACCCCGCTTCAGCATTTTGTCAGGTGAGCGATACAGGCTCAGTATCTGAGCCTCTAGTTTAAATATATACTGGTGTAAATATTGTGCATGTAAACGGTAATGAAAGTCGCATTCAGATTTAAACAGCAAAGTCTACTAGGGTTCTTAAATTTTTAGTTTCAACCGAAATTTACAGTTGCTGCAAATAAAATTAGACCTGGTTTCTAATCGCTGGTATTTTTTCAGATCTCATAAATTTACACACATAATTTATATATTTTCAAGGTTACTAAAGTAATGAAATAATAACAAATTTGTACAATGTAAGAAATATGGATTTTTTTATTCCAACGAATCTGTTTCATATATACGTGTATGTCAATTATGTCCTTCTCATGTTCTTTCGGGGGATTTTCTTCCAAGCCTCCCCGCCCATAAAAATCAAATGGGCACTCCATTACCGTACAAACATAAGCAAAACTCTATGTATTTGGACGACAAACATTTTGCAGCTATAACATGTTCAAGTTATTCCGTGCCAATAAAATGGTTGAATTTTGTGATGAAAGACGCGAATTATGGCACATTTGCCGCATCATTACAAATAAATTGTCATGACAATAAATATAACAAAGCTTGATAAAATTTATCAGAGATCTAATAATTCTTTAATATGGTAAATTTCTAATAAGCTTGACGCAATGCATGAAATAAAAGAATATTTTATGAAAGGATATGGAGTAAATGCACATGAGACCATAACACATATGTTAACTCCAACTGCAATAATTTTAATGAGCTGTATGGCCATTTCGGAAATGAATTCCTCCTCAGCAGCACTAGAACCCAAACAAAGGAAATCCATATTCAAAAAATGTTAAAAATGCATAAAACCAAACCAAATCCGAATAATCCGAAATATCAAATATAGCAAAGGACAAATCTACAATGGAGGGAGTTAATCCTTCGGTTTAAGAATTTACATAAATTTAGATAATATTAATTTAACAAAGTGTACACATGAGATATTATCTCATGTACAAGTACACCATAATGCCTATTTATCGGCATTAAATACATACTTCTAGCAGATTTCACTTCAACTGTTTCACCCTATAAAGTGGAGTTCTATGCGAACATATTAGGTTATGATTGGTTTTGTCCAGTTGAAAAAAATGTAAACATGTTTTGTCCCGGTTCAGAGTAATGTTTATGTACAGTTTACATTTACCTTAACATTACCCAGCTTAATATGGGGTGTGTTTGGTGCAAGACGAAGACTTCATCCAAACTCATAGTTGCATAACTAAATACCGAAGTTACTGTTAATTTATTTGCATATAACGAAACCGGCTTATCAATTTCGTCCAGTAACGGCCCTGTGCTACAAGTAGCTAGCTATATAATATTTTATAAAAAAAAATTATATTATTTTTCTCGTAAATCATTAATTTAAAAATAACGGTACTGTTCAGGTCAAACTTTGAAATAAGTACAAAAATAAACAACACTTGAACTGAATGAGAACACAAAGGGGTCAAATCTTACTTTTAAAAGCTCTACTTCCAATCTGATGGATATATTAATATATAGGCAATAATAAAACCACAGACTCGTTGCCATTACGATTGCATATTCATAGTGAACATTGAGAGATCGCCACAGATGTGAGTAAATAAAAGTTCTGTCATAATATTTATTTCAAATGGAAAATATAGAACAATTTTCTCGTCGGAACTAGAAAATTTTGGTATTTCTTCCTAACGTTATAAATTGTGTATATTTGTTCCAAATGGCAAAAAAAAAAAAATAAGACATTGTTCATGATATTTCTCCCAAACGCGAATCCCGCTTGTAACGAAAATTATTGAAATGCGACCGAAAAAGTAAAATAACAACAAATATGCCTTGTGCAGTTAAAACAAATTCAGTGAAATTTGTTAGGGACTATTGTAATCTGAAGGAATACACTCCGACGTCCATACTTGACAAAGTACCAATGGGCAGTTACAAAAAAAAAATAAACAAAAACAAAACAAAACAAAAAAAATAAAGAAAAAAAAACAAACAAAACCCCCAAAAACCAAAAACAAACAAACAAAACAACACACACACACAAAAAAACACCAAAAAACAAAAATGAATAAATAGGAAGGGAAAAATCGAAAAAGAAGAGGAAAACCGTTTGAATCGATATTTTAGTTGTGTTTTATCATGTTTAAGCCATAGATGCGGAAGGCAGAAAAGAATATCCGACATCAATCTTTTTTTTTAAATATATTCTAATTTACTTGAATTACGTACGGATAAAGAGATCGAACGTTAATTCATAGGTAACGCTCATAAAGCGTCACGCCGAAAAATAAAAGGTTCATTTAACCCCTTATGGAACGACGACGCTGCCTATCGGGAAAAACCGTGAATGCTTCCCATTGTGGACGGACGACGGGCGACAGACGACAGACGCAAAGTGATGAGAAAAGCTCACATGGCCTTTTAGGCCAGGTGAGCTAAAAAGGGGCATGACTCCTCCAAAAATATTCGACCAGGACTCATCTTCGATCTCGATTGAGGCATCCTTGAACTAAATCTACTGTATAAATTTTATCAAAATCCGATGAGAAATAAGCTTGCTAGAGCGCTTACAAGGCGGACGGACGTACAGACAGACGGACAGACGCACGCACGGACGCCCGGCATTACCATATGCCGTCATTGCGTTGCGGCGGGGATAACAAATAAATTATAATTACAAAATACCCGATATTGCAGGATAATATTAGAAGTTTCTTATATAGCTGAAGTATATGATAAACAAGTGATGACCTTAAAGGATGTCTCGCCTGTCCCTGCTGGACTCTATAAATTGATGTAAAATCTAAGTGAAATAAACAGAAAAGTGAACATGCTCACTAGACTGTGAAATTGAGGTCAAGGACAAAAGTCACCTGCCAGACTGACATGTACTACCCAAGACCAACCTANTCAATCACAAGTGTGGTGTTCTGGAATTTTGAGTGACCTTTCGTGCATTACAGTTCCAATATGTTTGTTAACGTCGTTAAGGCTACTCAGTTCAACTATGCAAACTCTGCAGAACGGGGAACTTGCAACGACATAGTCACTTGCACAGCCATCCACGGAACTGTCAAGTGTGGTGCTTGCAGCTCGTTGTATCAGGGATTGTGAACCTTGATTCATAAATCAAGAACTGTTCACTATGATTGCCGGTGGTCCATCCATTTACATAACTTTATTTACGTCGCCGAAGCCTTAAAATCAAAAAAAAAAATCCACCAAACTCGTCATGTTTAAGATTGTTTACACACCGGCTCCAATCAGCTGTTTTTCACGCAAATAGAGCGTGATTGATGTAAAACCGATTCTGATTGGCTAATATCGAGAATCTGGTTAACTCCCTTTCGANCAATTACACTTTAATTTCTATGAAAACACATTTACCCTGTGATGTAAACAACCTGTCTGATGTCCGGTGATTCTGCGCATGTCATAAAAAATAGGTTAAAATGTGGAGAAAACGAATGATTTCAGAAAGATCTTTTGGTGTCCATCACATATATTATTATGATACAAAATAGAAAAAAAATTATGATTTACTCTTAATTCTTCTTCAAATAATTGTATATTTTAATGAGAAGGATAACATATTCTTAGCCTTGATTCGTTAAAAAATATAAGTCGGTGGATCTTGACGAAATGCGCCGAAGAATTTAATTTTTTGTGTTGACCTACAATTTGTCTCACTAACAGGTCAGTGTCACTTGCTATCATTAATTTAGAACAATATCATAGCAAAATTGACGGTGCGCATTATTACCGGATGCGCAATAATCGGTGACACGACTGTACATGTTCATGTTCAGAGATTGGCAACTAGTTGTTGGTGTGTGACATCTGTGACCCCCCATATCATAAGTGCTTAAGCACAGGCCCATGTATAGGGCCATTATAGGTTCTTGGCACCCACTTATATCGTCTAACATCCTTTTATCGACCCACTTCAGAATTCGGCCTTAATATGACATGCCATTGCAACCAAAATTATGACGTCACAATTGACTCTTAGTAGACCTGTCAAAAACAGGATAGTTGAGCATACATGTGATAAGGTCAGGATGCCAATGCAGGAGATCTCCCTCCAAAAACCAGGAGATTGAGGGGTCAATGAGGGAGATTTTTTCAGGTTGATTTTAGCGGACGATTTTTACTCTTCGATGGTTCTAATAGTGTGTTATATGAGTACATAAAATGAAACAGATCAAACATGAACCATATTTTTATGATTTACTAGGGTTATTAGTCAACTGCTTATCAAATGCAATACCAGTTCTCAATGGAGAGATGTATAGTCCCAATCCTTCTCCTTCCCTTTGGCATTAACTAGCTAGCTCAGGGTTGAATGAATTTAATTCTTAACTATCCTAATTAGAGTAGTTTTGAAATTAAAAAATATTGGGATTATTTTATATAAATGTTTCTAATATTATTTCATTGAGTATACTAATATTTTTAAATTTGCAAATACATTGTGTATTTAAACAATATGTAGTAAAATCCAATAAAAATTCTTAAAAGTGATGCAACTCTTCATTTCTGAAGAATTGATAAATGATTTTAAGTAAAGGTAACACCGGAAAGTTTTTTTGGTCTATGTTTTACACACTATAAGGGGAAATAACTCTGGACATCAATTGCCTAATTGAACCATCCGAAGTTTTGACCTGGTTTATCCCTTTTACTTCTTGAAATTGTGACTACCAGGGCTTATAACATTAAACAATCAGTTTATTGTTTAATATATGTGTATTACATGTCCTAAATTCCTTAACTGGGCTTTCACATGCCACTTTGACTTATGTAAACATGGTGACTCGTAAAACAAAGCTGGAGGCTATAAATGACACCTGTGATTATTTAAAACAACAAAACCTTTAAATTCAATGAGAAATCAACCAAGCGCAACTGATTGACAGGCACTATAGGGTACACAACTGTTTACTTTTCACATTATTTTCAACAACTGAAATAAGGGAGTTTTACAGGAAAATCCGTGAAGACAAATTTCAGGTCTTAAAAACGGGAGACTCCCGCAGGATCCGGGAGCTATCACATGTATGGTTGAGGATAAATTTTCCAGTTTTGAGACTCCAATGATCATAGACCTAATTTCTTCTGCCTCTATGGTCATGATGGTGTAAATATTACAGTGTGAGAACTGGTGTCTGCGCATCCGGTGTGTCCTTGCACTGCCGACCTTTAGATGTTAAAGCCACTTTTGGCAAATGCAATATGTTATGTCATTAAGTTTACAACTTTATCTTTTAATATTTGAAGACAAGTAAAAAAAAAAACAAATTTTGGCAGAAAAAGGGCATAATTTACTTCAAACGGCTAAACATAGCTAATCTGTTTAACCCTATATATTTTGTTCTGAACCCCCTTTTCGAGTATTTTGTAATTTCAATACACAAATTTTTGTCATTAAATCAACGAAATAATAAATTTCCTTGATCACATTGTTCGTTTTGTAAAATCTTTCTTTCTAACATTCCTGTGTTGGGTTTTCTAGGTCATGCGAGGACACACCGGCTAATACAATTTTCATGCAAAATTGGGTCAAGCTATTGTTGAGGACCCATATCAAATAGTACATGTAGTACAGACCAGTTTTCCAAAGCTTAATTGAATTTATCAGTTTTATACTAAAACATTTAAAGAGAATATTTAAATTTAAGTTGTCCACTTTAAAACTTTGTAAATCTAAGGAATTAGTCTAAGGTGTGCGGACACACCGGCATGCTCTGTACCTATTTATCGTTTATCTTTTCTATTTGGACTTTTATTTTTTAAAGGGCAGCAGAAAAATTAAAAACCAAATAGAAAATATAAAAGATAATTTGGTAATATTATTTGCACCATATAGAGGCAGAAGAATTTTGTCTACACTGACCAGTGCTTGATAATTAAATACTTATTCACCAACCCAGTAGCCAGTACTTCGGTGCTGGCCCGAAAACTGACTTTATTTGAAATTTTGCAATATCTAAATTTATGGAAATGAGTATCCCCTCTTGCATAGCTCTGTCCTTAGAAGATTTTGGCTTTTCTATTTAGACCATTCTGGTGATTTGTTCTCTTTCAGTTTTCAGACATATTTTGGTTTATGGACTTCCAAATGTTTTGATTTGATCTGCACTGAAGAGACATAAGTTTTTAACATGACCATATGCAGAAATTAAATTCACAGTAACTTCGGTATTGTGTTATTAAACTTTCACAGAATGTTCAGTACACACATTGCCATTGTGCACCATGTATTTAAAATTTTGATTTGATCTTTTTAAGGCAGGTTCTCTGCCTTCTAGCTGTCGGGTAAAGCCATCTTGAAAAAAGTCTGTTTCAACCAGACTCTTACATTAAGGAGACTACTTTGTATGAAAAGAATCGGAATGATCCAGACTATCGTTAAAAACGCGTAGGGCTTACCAGTTATTCATACGAAGGCACAAAAAATAATCCATTCATGTGGCGATACAGTGTCTATTTCATGATCAACTACATCGTTTTATGTGTTTATTGTATATCTTTTAAGAGCTACTATGCTTTTTTAATCTCAGAGCACTTAAACTGACATTCGAAATTCACGATTCGGTTCATTCATAAAAATTTCCTGCGGCGCGCTATGATTTTACAAGTTTTTATGAATGGATACATAGTAACTTCTACTTTCGCTATTGTAACTCGTAAAAATGTATGTATTTCTCAATATATAAGACTTTGAAACTTTTAATGGTTACACTGACGTACTCTACCTTAAAAAATGATCAATCAAACCGTAGCTTCGTTTTCTTGTTTGTTTTGTCCCGACAAGTGGCGCGTTGTTTTTTTTTATATTAATGGCTAACTTAATTACGCCTGCATGACCTACGCCGTAGTTAATAAGGGTCAAATAAGTTTCAAAATAATCTGAAATTACAACAAATGTTCTTTATGGAATACTTCAAATACATTAAAACTTTAGAATAATTCAACTATGTCAACAATGAATTACGGAAGGTTTAAACTTGATCTCCAACGGCGTTCCTAATCACAAGCGTAATCAAGTACAACACTTGTACTGGATCACGCGGAACCATCATGAAGGTCCCAAACTGTCACTGATTTGATACAACAGGAGGAAGCGCTCGCTTGCTGAATTTCCATCATTTGCATCATTTGCAGTGATTCCTTCTTTTGTAGTAATTCATTTTTCACGTTGTGTTGAAACAGAGATGAAATCTGTTACTATTCTGCGCCAAGAACACGTTCACGAAGGCAAGAGGGTATGATATACGTGAGCTTTGCTCACATTATTAATACAATGTAGCACAAGTGAATGACAAATGTTGAAAGATGATATTGGGTTGCTATATAGGGTCCAATGACCCATACTAGACAATAACAAAAACATATGCGACTTTCACTTAGGATTGAAATTTTTGTTTACAAACATTGCACAAAATTACAGTATCTTTTGAGAGCAAGATATTGTTGTCACTAACATGACTGATGAGGGTCATAAAACTGCCAGTTTGTATTAACTCTTTGTCAAATTAACTCTCTTGTATGTGTAACATGTTTTAAATAAATCAGAGACAAATAGATACAGAGATTAGCAACTAATTGAAGTTGTTAACATCGTGCGTATAAACTCGCTCAGATGATGCATTCGGAACTCTTTGTAATTTTCATCAAATTTACCTGTATGGGTATATGTTCCGATGGTAATTTTAATGTTTATACAGATGCATCGTCATTTAAATTATTGTGTTTACCTGATATTACAGGCAATATCAATCGCAATTTGTTGACATTGGATAAATAGAACTTTTTGTTAACATTTCTATTTAGTTTCAATAAAATTACAGGAGTTAGAAACAAAAAATTGACCAACCTCACGGGAAATCTCGCACATGCGTGTTATTACTGATTTTAATATAGGATAAACTAGGAGTTTCTAATCTCTGTATCTATATGTCTCTGAATAAATGTAGATATGCATAACCTAAGAATTTTTTTAGGTGACTTTTTGATAGTAATATTGTATATTACTTGTAATTTGTCTTTGAAATTGTTGAGTTATAAATCCAATTCATGAAATTATTAATTCTTATACATATTACTCTAATACACATCTTTCTCATTGCAGGTTACAATCCATTCTCGATAGCATTCAATGGAAGTTGACAGGAGTCCAGGATCACCATGTGATATTCAAGAACCATTGTCACCACAGATATCAAGCCCTACACATGTTGACAATGACACTGATATAAACAATGGGATGAAATTTCATACTGAAGGGGAAAATAGTGCAAATGATACTGAAAATGCTGATTTGCATATGCATTCTCCATCGGAAAGTCTTCCCTTGAAGAATGAAGATGAAAATGGTGCACAACAAGAGGATGATGAACAAATGGAATGTGACAATAGATTTGTGGGTGGGGAGGATGAAGGGTCCAGAGATTACGACATGAAGTCTCCTGTATCAGACATTGCAAATAGCGAAGGTGAGAGTGCTGGCTTGAACAATGACACAAGTGTTAGCAATGCATTGGCTGGTGACAATGAAGGTGTCAATAGTAGCATAGATATCGAAGACAGATTGGACGCTCTGTCAGACATGAAGGATAGTGATTTTGATACATCTCAAGCTACAGACAATGAGGAAGCACCATTAAATGAGTCTTCATTTACTGATGAAAGGGACACAACTCTTGTTGATCAAGATCAGAGTGCTAGTAGTGAATTTAATTCTTCTACTTCCCCTAATAAGTCTGTATTGCATTCTGTTGATGATGAAAATTTTGATACATCAACTCGGTCTCCAGGACTAGAGGAAAACAATGCTATCAACAGAGAAGAGGCGTCAGACATCAGTTCAGATGAAGATAATATTCATAGTCCTAAAGAGGATGACGAGACTTCAGGTCATATTTGTAAAGACAATTCTCAAAATGAATTGTATGAAAAAGAGTCTGATAATTCAAATGATGAAAAAGTACATTCCAGTGCTAGTGAGAGTAATGAAATAGAATCAAGTGCTAAATTGACAAGTGAAAATGTTCTTCAGGATAGTCATATATCAAGTGTGCAACAGTTTGAACAAACAGAGGAGATAGATTCCCCGGAAAATAGTGATATTGAAGAAAATGTTCCTAAAAGAGATGTTAGTGGACAAAGTCCACAGTCTACTTCTGAAAAGATGTTTGATGAAGTTTCCGAAGAAGGTGAATCTCAGGATTCTAAAACACATGAGGAGCAGGAGAAGGAGAACGTACTAGGTCCAACTTCTCCTGTATCCGAAGAAAGTGACTTTGAAGAAAATGAGGAGTCGAATAACTTGAGAAAAAGTGAAATTCTAGATGCTGCATCTCCTGTTTCAGATGACACTAACAGTGATCAGGAACAGGGGGAGATAACTGAAAATAAAAACGATTCCCCAATGGATCCTGCCTCTCCAATTTCTGATGAAGGTGATCAGGAACAGGAGAAAGCAACAGATAATCAAGATAAAAGTGTGATGATGGGACCTACCTCTCCTGTGTCCGATGAAAGTGATTATGAAAGAGATTCAGAAGAGAATAAAAATAAAGACAATTTACTAGGACCTGCATCTCCTGTGTCTGATGAAAGTGACCAAGAAGGAGGGGACAAAAATGATCTTTCAAAATATGATCTCAGTGGACCTGCTTCTCCTAGTTCAGAGGTCAGTGGGGGAGGGCAAGGCAAAATGTCTCCATCTTCCACTGTATCTGAAGACGGAAGTTTTCTACCTAATGATGAAAATAGGTCAATGTCTTCTGAAAAGCGCACTTCTGGAAGGAAAGTTCTCAATGGAAATTCTGTTTCTGCTGGCGATCGACCTGCTCAGCGACTTGAAAAGGAGTATAAAGACATATCAGATGACGAAGATTCATTCAGTGATGAAGATGTAAAATTAACTAAAGAAAAATCTATCCCTGAAAAAGTTCAGATTAAGAATAAACATAATGACAAAGTGAGAACTCAGATGAGTATCGCTGATGATCATGGCGAATTAGATTATATGGATGAGGAAGAAGAAGATGTTGGAAAAGAGGACAAAGAAAAAGGAGAAGGTGATGATGAAGAGAAGGAAGGAGAAGAAAAGAAAGAAAAAGAAGATGTGAGTTTACATGTACAGGCTTTCCGAAATGTGCCGGTCCGTTGGTCCTGACAGTCATTTTTGAGTCTGGACCGGCAAATAATTATCCGTGTCGGACCAGAGGACCGGCAAGAGATTTCATCTGTCCATTGGTTGTTGCCTCTGTTTATTTGAATGTCAATAGAAAATGTTTCAACTGGTCTTGAAGTTTAACATTCCTTGCTTTCTTTATTAAATTTTTGTTTTAGAATACAAGCTTTATCCAATTTTGACTACGAAATTGCAAATGGCTGACTTCCGATTTTGTACATCAGAACCGGAACGGAGAAAACACAATTTTTTTCCGGATTTTCATCATAATGGTCCGGCAAGTTCACTTTCGGTCCGGCAATTTTTCTTGCTTGTCGGACCTAATGACCGGCAGAATTTTTAAACTTTTGGAAAGCCTGCATGTATGAAATTGGAGTATATGTTTAATGTGTTTGTGTTTGTCTGTGCATGTGTTTGGATTATAGAAAAGTTGGGTAAATATTGGGAGCACATTAATTATTATTGCAAAAAATAAAAAACCACTGAAAAAAAGGGATGATTATACATAAAATGAAGTTGAATGAATTGGAACCCAAACCTGAAATGCATTGGTACAGATGCACACTACAGGTAAATTCAGTTACATATGTACATGCCCATCAATGCCATCATGAATTAAATATACTGATGTACACAATTTAACATTTAAGATGCTTCATTCTTCAGATTTTCGACTCTTTCATGTTCCATTAATGCAGAAGAAGTTTTATGCACACTTAAATTTTTTTTCCATTTCTGAAAGATGATTTCCATTTTGTAATAACATGAACATTTCATACATTAATAGATCATACAAAATCAATGGACAATTCAGAGGTTTGATGGGTAATATTAAAATTGGAAGAGATTTTCTGTTTTATTTTGAAGAATTGGAAGGGTACAATATCAAATGAATATAGTATATACCATGTAGTACATTGTATATAATAAGTAAGAAATAGTTATGTATGTTTTGACATGTTCAGGTGAAAGTTTTGCAGTCGATACATAAGCCTGAAAATTGTCGAAAGGTTTTGTATGTAATGGAACATAAATAATTCTACTTTATCTGTTGTAGGGAGAACATGATTCAGATAAGGATGACGGTGAAGTGGAAGATGTAAGTTTCAATCATTATGATATACAGTCAGGGGAACTACTGGTACAAGTGATTTTTAAATCACTGCTATAAGTAATTTTAGAGCTGTTTTAACGAAATTTCAAATTGTGTATAAAATCTAGAATTACTTAGATGGTTTACTCATTAGATTGGTTGTAGCCATTCCATATGGTGAAATAGTATGTGTGACATCTTTTAAGTGTACTAGTATGTTTGTAAAGAAATCAATGACATGCTTAGAGAAATTTGAGATTTTGTGAAGAATTTTTTATTTCTAATGCCATTTTCAACACTTGTTTTCCAATTTAAAATGAATTTTCTGACCACCAGTGTTAATTTTCCTATGAACTGCTATCCTTCAACTATATATTAAAGCATTAAAAAAAGTGGTATTTGGGGTCAAAAAACAGGCATTTGCAGGGCCTGAAGACAGCTGGGTTCTACAGAAATATATTACCTGTAACAGTGATTTTCCTTAAAAATTTTTAAAAATCATTGTGAACAGTGATTTAAATTAAATCAGTACTCACATTGGCTTTTATTATCTGATATCATTTTAAACTGACAAAATATTAATCTTCAGTATTTTATGACAAATTCTAGGTGATTTGCAGGACCAAGACAATGAGAATACCCATGTTTAGGGGTGAAAAAACTTAAATAACTGTTTTCAGTGATTTTTGTAATCGCCTCATACAGTAATTTTAGGAGTAAATCAAGGGGATCAAATCTTACCTCTCATATTTTTAAGCACAAAAGTAACTTGTACAGGTGATTATAAAATCACTTATTCCAGTAGTTCCCCTGACTGATACATGTATAATGCAGTAACACACTAAAATTACAAGTACAAAAAAATATGACATAGATGTGTTTTGATACAAGATTTCATGTTGATTCAAAGCAGCTTAAGATTATGAACCTGATAGGGCTAAATAATGAAGCAAAATTCTTTAAAATCAGTCATAACCTCAAGACTGAAATTTGTAATGGCAGGAATTGAAGACAAAGCAAAAATATGCCTCATGGCCATTAGCTATCAGATGTCTGAATTCATCCATGCACATAACTTGGCTTCACTATATAGTATTCCAGTAAATGATAATATAGTCAATTTGTCCACAGGTCAAATAGTGTTGACTTCTCACATTTGAGACAAGCCGTACCTATTTTTAGCCGTTAGAGATATCTTTGTCTCAACCCACAGGGGAGATAAGAATTTCATGTGAGAAAATATATTATAACAGTACTGGTAAATGACATCACTGATGCATGGTGAGTTTTTAAGACATGGCAGAAGTCAGCTATTGTCAGATGGTAAAGAAATTGTATTTTTGCTTATAAATTTGAGAAAAACAATCAAACTCTGTTAAAATGCAAGATTTAGGAATCTCAGACACCCTCGGATAAGATTTAAATGGTTGTCTGACTCGGCAAGCCTCGTCAGAGAAATATTGAAATCTTACCATTGGGTGTCTCAAATTTCTCTATCTTGCACTTTCTAGGTGTTAGATCGTACTAATCTTCAGTATTGCCAGTTCATATATGCAGACACATGTATGTTTCAGGAAGTACTACTCAGTGGTGAAATTAGGTGATAGACTGGTAGCAGCTATGCCAAACCAAGTTGCTACGGTTACAGAAAGAAGCAAAGTGTCAGATTTCTTTAATAAATGTAAACTTACTGGTTTCTTTTTTAACAGGATGATGATTGTGAGGAAGGGGAGATAAAGGAACCTGGCAACAGAAAACCATTCATAAAACCTACATGTAGATTTTATATCCGAGGACTATGTACATGGGGCAGTAATTGTAGATTTCTTCATCCTGGCGTAAATGACAAGGGTTTGTACATTTCTTTAGGGCTATTCCATTTAAAATTCCCACCGGGAGGGGGGTACTGGTACACCAGTATTATTTTTTTCTATTGGTGGTGGGTAAATTTCTATTGTATCCTAATACATGTAGTTTTGTTATATATTTAAATTTTTTTTCTGTTGGTGGGGGTATAAAAATAAGTGGCGTTCCACCCCCTGGTGGGAATTTTTACTGGAATAGCCCTCATCCATTGATGTCGACATACTTTATGAAAAAAGCAATTTTTGTCTCGCCTGCGACGAAAGTCGCTGAAAGCGAGATATAGGTATAGCAATCCGGCGGCGGCGGCGGCGTAAACTTTTTTCTAAAACCTTCATAACTTTTCAAGGGTAATACATACAAACATCATCTTTGGTCCACAGCACCACCAAGTGATGACCTTTCCAGCAGCATATATTTTGGATG
>MJUU01044175.1:45960-59028 GCA_002080025.1 Modiolus philippinarum | reverse complement strand
TGAAGATTTCAACTAATAAAATAGGTGCTGGGGACATACATGTATATAGTGTTTCACAAACATATCTTGTTTCTCTACAGCATGTCAGTAGATAATACATGAGTTTCTTTTATTCTGCCATACATCATGTAGATGTCAAGCCCATGTTTAACACTGACAAAGAAGTAAAGATAATCATTTTGCCCTCCCAAATCCTACTAAAAAAATTGGCATCTCATAATTCTTAGATAAGATATTGCAGAGCAAAAGAGCGAATTGAAACAAAATACAATGCCAAACCTTGAAATGAAGTTTTCTAATTAAAAATTCATAGGTGGTTTGATGTTGTAGTGTTAACTGTTATGCAGTGGGAGCATGTCGGATCACTATAATATCAACTGTCAGCAGCATATACATGTAATAAAATTTATCCTGCAATGGCCGTTTTTATAGACGAATACGACCCTACAAATATTTTTTTCCGTATTCGTAGGGTATGCTGGTAACCGGCCCATGAATTTGAACGAAGAAAAGACGGATCGACTGGTTTGAAAACCTCACTACTTTGACGTCACAGTGATATTTCGCCTATGACGTCATGAATTCAACCAAAATGGCCGAAGTTGTTTACTTTCTACTTTGTCCCGCTTCACTAGAAAAATTCATTTTTAAATAGGTTTTTTAATGATTGCAGGATAAAAACAATATACGTACATTGTCGGGAATATAAAATTTATTTATACTCGCTGCGAAACAGGCGAGAAATGCTCGGTAAACCTCGCATTTCTACCTGTTTCTAAAGCTCGTCAAATAAATTTTATATTTTCCGACAATGTACATATATTGTATATATAATTTGTCATACATGTATTTATAACAGAAGCCACACATGCCAGTTTCTTTATATTTTGCCAGCGTCAGAATGTAAAATGGTATAATTTAAGGTAGTAGACCTAGGTTAAGGGACATAACTCTTAAAAATCACAGGTGAGTTTGTTGAAATCATTTTCATAAACAGATTCTAAGCCTCTGAGTAACATAGATGATTTTTTATTCTTTTTCACGTCAATGCTTAAAAAGCATTGATGAAACTAACTATTTCAAACGTCTTACTGATTTAAAGAGTTATCTCCCTTAACCTAGGTCTACTACCTTAAGACAGTTTTAAATCTGCTCCATGTCTACTTTCTGTTAGACAAAACTAAGAATACTCAGGAGAAACTTGTCTTCCCAGGAAGAAACTAATCAACATTCTTGTTTACTCTGTAGGTTGAAGAGGAAGAACCACTGCCACCTCCACCTCCACCAAAAGCTGCACCTGCGGAGACAGCCTGGGAGAGGGGATTACGGCATGCCAAAGAGGCAAGTATAGAATGCATTGTTTGATAAAAGTTTGATTTCTTTTGGCAGTACATTTCTTTGCTGGCAATTTTAATTGAACAAGGGAGATAATCAAAATATCACTAATGAATTTGTCTACAACTGACAAGGTTCTTTTTTGGAGGAAAGTTTGTGATGGGAAAAAAAAGAAAAAAAATTCAAACTGTACTCTGGTGACAAGTGAGTTGATGAATGAAATGAGAGACATTAAAACGAGGTTTTTCTATATATGAATAAGGACTTTCTAATAAAATTCTTGTGATTATCTATGTTTTGTTTTGCTGATGTAAAGTCTGGAGGTGTTTAGTTTTCCTGTAAGTTCAACCCCCCTGCCGGTCTATTTTCCATCCATATGCTTGGGTATGAGTTGTTTGTTTGTATGGGATAAAGGCCAGCAGTATTTCATCTATATATTGGTGGTCAGTTTTAATAGTGGATGAAGCTGGAGTACCCAGAAAGAACTACTGACCTTGGACACTTAACTGCATAACCTAAGAAGCATGTCATTTTTTGGTAATTTTTTTAAATTAAATCAGAAGTTAGAGGCACTTCATTAAAACTGAAATTAATTGAAATATCCTTTCCACTCACGCAAAAAGAACAAGAAATGATAAATTATCAAACTTGGAGAATTTGATTTTAAGTTATGACTTCTCACTTTTTCAGCTGAGGAAAAAGGCTAACAAAAGAAAAGAACAAGAACCAGATTTTGAGGAAAAGAAACTGAATCTGTCTGTTGATGAAGAGAGAGAATTTAACAAAGAGAATGATCGACAGAATCCTTTCTTTGAAGAACAGATGTAGGTTTTAGTTTTATATATTTTAACCTTGACACAGACAAATCCAAATGTCAAGAATTCAGGACATTGTGTCATTCAAATAAGAAAAAACTGCCTGGACAAAGGAAACTTACAGCACCTTCTGTTTCAGAACATAAAGCAGATGTCAATGAAGTATGTTCATTTAGCCATGAATGTTGTTCCTTTGTTGAGCCATTTAAAAATACAGTGTATATGCACAAATCCTGTCAGAAATAGTGTAAGATGGTTTCTTGTATATATAATTCACAGTCCGAATGAAATTAATAAATGCCATACTTTTATGTTTTCTGTAGGGATGCAACGAGTACTCGAATACTTGAGTACTTGTTTAGAAGTTGAGTACCCAAGTACAATTTTTGTACTTGAGTACTCGGCTTATTTTGAATTCATGGATATTTTCTAAATCTAGTCATGTATTTCAAGTATCTTCTCAGTATTTTTTCTTTTATTTTATTTTCTTTTTCTATTTATTGTGCATCGTCTGCATTGGACTGATATTTCTGTATTCCCTACCATGTAAATTGCAGTTATTTATCGTTTCGATTTTCAAAAATTTGTTCATCAAATAATTAATTTTAAACCAAAGGAAATCACGAAATTGGACCTTTAGAATTTAATTTCCTTTTGATACTCATTGTGTAATTTTATTCAGTAAAATATGTTTAAAAAGCATTCATGGAAACATTTTTCTTTGTCATACTATAAATATTTTGAAACATGTCCATTAAGTTATAGGACCGGCGAAACTGAAACTTAAAACTTAAAACTTTTATTTAGCAGGACAGGCAGCGTTGATTATTATTTTTTTTTATCAGAAAGACCCTTCATTAAAATACATATGTAATTAAAATCAAATCAAAGCCAATTTTCACAGTATAAGCCGTCAGTGGATTGTTTAGCAATTAGTGCTCAATTGTTTGATGTATACAACAGGTGATTTTTAGCTCGCCGGAACGAATGTCCAGAGAGCTATTGTCATACCTCCGGCGTTGGCGTCGTCAGCAAAAACTTTAACCTTGCTTGTGGAATGGAGACGTTAGGATATGGGATGTTGATATTTAGTATGTGGCTTCCTTGTGACGAGAGCTTTCTTTTGGAACCATATTTGTAGACATTTTGACCTTGACCTTGCCCCTAGGGCAATATATAAATAACTTTAACCTTGCCTCTAGAAGGCAGGCTTTTAGTGGTAGGGTGTTCATATTTGGTATGTGACTTGCTTATGATGAGAGCTTTCTAGCGGTACCATATTTGTAGACATTTTGACCTTGACCTTTCCCTGAGGGCAATTTTTGAAAAACTTTAACCTTGCCTCTAGAAGGTAGGTTTTTATTGGTAGGGTGTTCATATTTGGTATGTGACTTCCTTATGATGAGAGCTTTCTAGTGGTACCATATTTGTAGACATTTTGTCCCTGACCTTTCCCTGAGGGCAATTTTTGAAAAACTTTAACCTTGCCTCTAGAAGGTAGGCTTTTAGTGGTAGGGTGTTTATATTTGGTATGTAACTTCCTTATGATGAGTGCTTTCTAGTGGTACCATATTTGTAGACATGTTGACCTTGACCTTGCCCTGAGGGCAATTTTTTAAAAACTTTAACTTTGCTTCTAGAATTAAGATGTTTAGTGGTAGGGTGTTTATATTTGTTATGTGATGTTCTTTTGATGAGAGCTTTCTAATGGTACCATATTTATAGACATTTTGACCTTGACCTTGCCCTGAGGGCAATTTTTTAAAATTTTGTTTAGTGATTGGGTGTTTATATTTCATATGTGACTTTCTTGTGTAGAAAGCTTTCTTTCGAATTATTGTGCATTGAGGTTACTGGAATCCCCGGCGAGCTATGTTGTCTTCTGACAACTCTTGTTTTGAGTACTCATTCAAATTGAGAATGTTTTCTGAAGAAAAAAAACAAGCCAGGAAGGTTTCATTGAAAAGCCGAGAAGACCTATGTTGCAGGTCCTCTTCCCACATTAAACGAATGGTGGCTATACATTATCAATTACAATGATCCGAGTACTCGTGAGTATTAGTACCGAATACTCGAGTATTGAATTTGATACATTTTGCCATCACTAGTTTTCTGACACATTGTCAGTCGAAAATGCCTGTAAATAGCCTCCTGTGTCCATTACAGTCATTTTACAGTGTTTGGAAAGACAATTCTAATCGAAGAACAGCAAGAACCAAAACCATTTTTTTCTTGTGAGAACTAATTTACATGTATTTCAAAAGTTTTCTGGCATGATCTTTCAAAAAAATCAAAACAAAAAAACTGAATTTTCTTTGACAGATATGATGATGAATATTATGACAAAGTACCTGTTCACAGAACTCCTGTAGAACCTCCTATGTGGCATCCAGCACAATATGAAAATTTTGAAGTACGGTGGAACAGGGAACCAGAATGGATACCTCCACCTTATATTCATCGTGTAAGTTGATCAACCCAAAAGGAATCCTTCAGAATTTAGTAAGGTGAAATTATAAAATCTACAATTTAGAATTGATACCAGACATCAAAGGACCATTGATTAAGGAACAAATTAAACTTAAGATATTGACAGATTATAAGCCTTGTTTTCAAGATAGTACATGTTTAAAAAAATGGCGGGAAAAGGCTTTCTCCGACTTTTTTTTACCTTATTTTAATATTTCGAAATAATATAGAGAGAAATTCTACAATTTTATGTAATCTTGTTTGATGACCTTTCATGAGTTACCAAAAGCCTTTAAGGATGGTCACTCCTCAGGTTTTTGAAAATGTCTCATACTTTCGGAATTCTCTTATTATACCCCCCGCAAACAAAGTTTGGGGGGTATATAGGAATCACCCTGTCCGTCCGTCCGTCTGTCCATCCATCCGTCCGTCTGTCTGTCCGTCCATGTACCTTGTCAGCGCATGTTCTCCTAAACGGCTGCTTGGATTTTGATGAAATGTTACACAGTTGTAGTACACCATCTGAAGATGTGCATGAAGTAATATGGTTGCTGCCCGAAATTTCTAAGGGGAGATAATTCGTCTTTGAATATTTTCTGGAAAAAGGGGGGAGGCTAACCTTGTCGGCGCATGTTCTCCTAAGCAGCTACTTGGATTGTGATAAAATTTTACACAGTTGTAGTACACCATCTGAAGATGTGCATGAAGTATTATGGTTGCTGCCTTAAATTTCTAAGGGGAGATAATTCGTCTTTGAATATTTTCTGGAAAAAGGGGGGAGGCGAACCTTGTCAGCGCATCTTCTCCTAGACGGCTACTTGGATTTTGATGAAATGTTACACAGTTGTAGTACACCATCTGAAAATGTGCATGAAGTAATATTGTAGCTGCCCAAGATTTTCAAGGGGAGATAATTTGTCATTGAATATTTTCTGGAAAAAGGGGGAGCTGAACCTTGTCAGTGCATGTTCTCCTAAACGGCTGCTTGGATTTTGATGAAATGTTACACAGTGGTAGGACACCATCTGAAGATGTGCATGAAGTAAAATGGTTTTAAGGGGAGATAATTCTTCTTTGAATATTTTCTGGTTTTATCCATGATGATGCATTAGAAAATTTTGCACACTGACCCCCATTTTACTTCTGAAAATATGATAGTTTACATCTTTAATAGACTTCTGACAAAATTTGATGAAATTCTTGATATTCCTTCATTGCATTTCAAAGGTTGATTGCCTTAATGCAAAGTGAATGAAAAGTCTAGAGAAGTTTGGTTTCCCGCCAAAATTTCAAGCATTTTAAATCTCAAAAAACGACCGCACTGACATATCAGTATTTTTTGCTTAAAATGATGTATGATCCATATTCTAATGAATAAAAATATAAAATTATAAATCTTTGATATAATAAACTTGAGGAGTGACCATCCTTAACAGCAAGAAAATTGGGTGTTATTAGGCAAAATTATTCAAAAGATAACACCCCAAAAATAAAAAAAATTTCAGACACTTAAAAACATCACCTTAATACTACATCTTTAACTATTGAAACAAGACTAATTATCCTGTTTGCAAGATCTATGCATTAGCCATCTATAGATATAAAAAGACACAAGGGATGAATGGAATTATCCACTGTACAATAAACATCCTTACAACAGCTTCTCTTAATGGACTGGTATATATGATATTTTCCAAAGTACTCCATTTTCCTGTTTAATTTTAATTGTTTTTGAACATGTTCTCATACAAACTATAGCTGTATTATTTCTTTGCTGTACATTAAATAACAGTCCATTAACTTAAAATGGTCTTCAGTGCTTTGATAAAACAATGCTTTGATAAGAATTGATTACTGTGAAAGTACAATTGTGGATTTTGTGGTTCGCTAAATCCACGAAATTAAGTTCCTAACGAAATGTGTTTTTTCATAGAGTTTCAATGCATAGATTTCGAAACCACTTATTTAAGTGCCAAAGAAATAATAATTTTTATGAAAACAACGAAAATTAGTGTCCACGAATAAAAGTACATCCACAGTATTTCATTAATTTACTACATGTACATGTATGAAGAATACTTCTAAGAATGAGAATATCTCCACAGACTTCAAAATTAGCGAAAACTATTTTTACATTGCCAGTCACAGGACTGACATAACAAAATAATCTGTCAGTCCTGAAGATTTCCAGACAGTCCTCTGCATTAAGGACATGATAAAAAATCAAAAATGCTGTCAGACATGGGGGACTGGCAATCATGCCATAACAGTCAGTTCTTCAACATTTTTGCTAGTCAGGACTGACATGACTGACAAGATTTCTTGAACTATAACAGAGACTTTACAATGTTAACAGAAATGAAAAACAAGTCTGCAATGTAAGCTTTTTGAAGTTCTTTCCAAATACATGTAAGTGTGATGGCATCATGAAAGAATATTATATATTAAAGCATTTTCTGATATGATACATGAGAATCATCAACTATATTTTCATTTGACAAAGATGGCTGTTTTAGTTTGCTATTGTCTTGGATTTTTCTTGTTCCTTACGAAAATTATTTTTCTGTATATAAATGAAATTATATTTTGTAGGAAAGAGAGCATTTTGAATATCGTTCAAGGCATTACTCGCCTGAAGGTCACAGGTAAGAAGTTTGTTTATCAGCTTTAAATGCCATACATTTGTAGATAGTAAACATTTATGGTAAATACTAAAACTAGATAGTAAACCTTTATGGCAACTACTAGAACTTTTGTAAAATTAAAAATATAGCAATCCAAAATGTAAGAACTTAAATTTCATGATCATAAAAATTCTGATTCTTAAATTTGTTCTTGTTAGAATCAATACATGAAAAAGAATTATCATCACTTGTACCATTTAGCATAAAATCTGTTATTATGATATAATTGAGGGTGGGTAAGATGGGGTGTGGTCCCAGATTCCAGAGGAAGTAACTGTCAAATCCCATATTCCAGAGAAAATAAAATTTTCAATCACGATTCCCGAAAAATGACAATGCAAATCCTGGATCCTGTTAAGCGTTAATCCAGAATTCCCGAATGTATATCTTCAGTGCAGATAAAATGTAAATATTTGGAAAACTTTAAGCTCAAAGATGTGTAAAAACTGCAAGAGAATAAATAACCAATATTATCTAAATGAAAAGCCACAATCAGCTAAGGACAGAGCCATGCATTGGGGTGACTCCCTACTTTTCAACAAAATTTACATAAATTTAGATGCAGAATATTTGTTGTAATGTCATTTAGGCCACAATAAAAAAAATCCAAGATTGTCTCATCCTATTCAGCTCCTTAAAAAGAAATCGGAGTTTTTTAATTTTGTTTATCATCTTCCTCAATATACTATAATTGATAAATTATAAGAAATAAAATTTCCCCAATATCCCATAATTTTTCAAAAGGTTGGATGAGAAAGGAGAAATATTTTTATGCTGACCTTATTTACAGTAATAAATATTGGTTTTGTTTGTTATTTTTTCAAAGATTTGAGAAAAGACGTGAAATACAGCATCGGCGGAAAGAATTTTCTGACGATAGAGTAAATAACCAGTCACGCCAATCATTTAACAGACCCAGGGCTGCAGATCAGTGGCACGATCCATGGCAGCGGTAAGTTTTACTACCTAACAAGATTCAAGCAGCATTACGATTGTCAGTATTTCCTTTTTAGGAGGTGTAAGTTCGAAAATCTCGTAATTTACCTTCTAAGGCCTATTGAAGAAAGAGTGATGAATCCCTTACATCTAAAAGAAATGCGTTAGCCCACAAATGCATCAAGTTACGTATTTTTCCAGACCAATAATACCATTTTTTTGGAATGGATGTATAGTATCCACAACGTGCGATATTGTGATCCGATATGGAAAATCCCTTTCATCTTCGGACACCTCTAACTTTATCGTTCAATTTGAAACGGAAGTCTGCAGATGTCCCAAAGTTACACCTCCTCTGAAGGGAGGTAAATATTGGAAAACAAACAAACAGCAAGTAGGGAATTGTCTATGTTTTATCAGCTCTGGTCAGATACTCTGTGTAGAAGATCCTGTTTGCTCGAAGCAAGACTCCAAGAATTGAAGTATGCCTATTTTTGCGTACGTCAAATTTAAAATTTTAATTCTTAAAATTATAATTTTTTTTTTTCAGCTTCATTAAGTTTTATAGCATTGGGATTATAAATTTCTGAACTCAGGTAATAGTTCAATATTTCTTTAAGGGATTCCAACTTTTAATGCAGCACCTTTTCAAGAAAGTGCTAGATTTAAAAGGAAAGAGTTTGAAAATAAATAGTTAACATGCACATGCACATGTACTAGGAAGAAATTGCATAAACACAATAGTTTGCCATAACATTACACCTTTGGTCATGTTGACCTTGCTAGATTTGTAAATGAAACAATTCTATGAATTTGTGTCTTACAAAGTTTTAGGAAAAATGATAATACAGCAAAAACATTATTGTTTACCTCATTTATACTGTAAACATAGAAATGTTCGCATGGAGGAGAGGGGTTTGCTTAATTACCAGTCAAGGAAAATCTGTGAACATTAACTTTTAAAGTGGCATGTGTTAAAGCTATGGCATCATTAAATTTGAGAACCTTTGGGTATAAAAATTGCCCCCTCAAAAAAGGTGTGTTGCCCCTGGAAAAATGTTTGTCCCAGGAAACCACGAAAATAACACCCTGGGAGAATTTCCACGTTTACAGTGTCAAGGTTTGGCACAAGAAAGATATAAGTCACTAAGCAAAGAGAATGTAAAGAAAATTTTGAGAAAGGGGTTTTATATAAATAAATTACTGATTTTCATATAAAGTCAGGACAATGCTACATGTATTTTATACATGTAGCAGTTATGGCCTTTCTCGGATGCTATTTCAGCAAAGGCACAACAAAAGAAAATCAATATTTTTGCTAGTTTTGGGCAAATGTTGGATACCTGACCAAAAAGACAAAATGGCCTTTTGATAGGTGAAAAATTACTGAGAAAAATAAAAAAATCTGAAGGTTCATTGAATTTTTAGCCGAGTTGCAACAAAGTTGAACTCGGCTATTGGTTTGGTGTTGCCGGCAGGTGGGCATGCATCCGGGCGGGCGGCCGTCAAAAATTGGTTTGCGGATGATAACTCAAAATGTTTACAAACAATTGAAATGAAACTTGGATATATCATTGGGTACCAGGAGGGGAGGTACCCTATTGATTTTGGAGAAAGAAGTTCAAAGGTCAAGGTCACAGTGACCGAAAATAGACTGAAAATTTGAGAAGAATTTGGTTTCCGGATGATAACTCATAAAGTTTACATCCAATTGAAATGAAACTTGGATATGTTGTTGGATACCAGTAAGGGAGGAACCCTATTGATTTTTGAGAAAGTAGGTCAAAGGTCAAGGTCACACTGACCAAAAATAGACTGAAAATTTGAGAAAAACTTGGTTTCCGGATGATAACTCAAAAAGTTTACATCCGATTGAAATGAAACTTGGATACATTGTTTGGTACAAGGAAGGGAGGAACCTTATTGATTTTGGAGAAAGAAGGTCAAAGGTCAAGGTCACGGTAACCGAAAATAGACTGAAAATTTGAGAAAAATTCTTTTTTCGGATGATAACTCAAAAAGTTATGTTGACTGAAAATAGACTGAAAATTTGAGAAAAATTTGGTTTCCGGATGATAACTCAGAAAGTTTACATCCGATTGAAATGAAACTTGGATATATTGTTTGGTACAAGGAAGGGAGGAACCTTATTGATTTTGGAGAAAGAGGGTCAAAGGTCAAGGTCACGGTAACCGAAAATAGACTGAAAATTTGAGAAAAATTCTTTTTTCGGATGATAACTCATAAAGTTATGTTGACTGAGAATAGACTGAAAAGTTGCTAAAAATTTGGTTTCCAGATGATAACTCAAAAAGTTTACATCTAATTGAAATGAAACTTGGATATGTTGTTGGATAGCAGGAGTGGAGGAACCCTATTGATTTAAGAGAAAGTAGATCAAGGTCAAGGTCACACTGACCGAAAATATACTGAAAATTTCAGAAAAATTTGGTTTCCGGATGATAACTCAAAAAGTTTACATTGGAAATAAAACTTAGATGTATTGTTGGTTACCAGGAAGGGAGGAACCCTAATGATTTTGGAGAAAGTTGGTCAAAGGTCAAGGTTACAGTTATCGAAAATAGACTGAAAATTTAAGAAAAATTTAGTTTCTGGATGATAACTCAAAAAGTCTACATCCAATTGAAATGAAACTTGGATATATTGTTGGATACCAGATGGGAGGAACTCTATTGATTTTGGAGAAAGTAGGTCAAAGGTCAAGGTCAGCGAAGGTCACAGTGACCGAAAACAGATTTATATATTGAAATGTCAAGACATGAAACTAGAAAATAGACCTTCTTGAATTCTCAGAATTTTGCATATTAGGTGGGAATGAAAAATAAATAGACAATTTTAGAAATATTCGGGTCTTCACATTAACTTGGTCACATAATATTTAAGGTTGCAACTCGGCTTGTGCACCCTGGTGCCATTTATATTTTTATTTTAATATATCTCTGATTTTACTGACAAATAAGTTGTATTAAGAAATAATTCATGGCCACCGATGTTTGGTTGGAGATTTACATATTGATGGACATTATTTTCCTAATATTTCCCCCAGATCATAGCACAGCGGAGCAAGGGGTAGAATAAACAAAAAATAATGGACACCCATTTGTAAATTGATTACAAACCGCAGGCGAACATTAATTATTTTGATTCTAATATGACATTTAATGATCGGTACAGACCTATAGTGTACATGATAATGATAGCCATTACAAAGGATTTACTGGTGTTTTTGTGATCAAAACATTATTACGGCACTTATTTCAGCGTAAAGACTGTTGTGACTTCGCTTATCATGTTAATGCATATTTTCATATGGCTTGTCATCATGGTTTCTATTAATGTCATTTTAGAATTCAAAGCAGTGAAGAGGCAAAGGGGTGTAACTTTAAAATTCAAGATCCTGTCTTAGAGTTGGTGGCTTGTCAACAAAAAAGACTGATTGCTGGAAGTTGAGTAGACAAAAGAAGCCAGAGCATTATAATAAGATTGTGTTTATACCTGAACGGTGAAAAATAACATGAATAATGTGTGTGAAAGTTCTATTGAAGATTTATAATAATATTACTTTTTTTGTAGGTCAAAGTCTCCCAAGCATAAACCTAGAAGTTCAAGAAGTCATTCCCGAGGTCGGCGGAAAAGTCGACGCTCACATAGTTATTCATCCTCATTTTCATCTAGGTTAGTATCTAAGATAAAAATTTTTGACAAAAACATCGTCAGCTTTAGATTGTATAGGAGTGGCAGAATGAGAAAAAAAAACATCTTGATTTATTTTTACTGTGAGCATTTTTTTTTTCTGTCAAGTATGCTGTGACAGGAAAAGGCCCATGCAATTTGGAAGAATGAAAATTGCACTACATTGACCGTGCTCCCAACTTTAGTCTGGAATTTTGAATATTCTTTTGTGATTTAATTTTCATTTATGCAGCAAAATACACATGTAGCATACCATGCAATTTTTTTGGCAAGGTTTTTTAAGCAACTTTCAAATTTTCTTCATTATATTAGTGTCTACTTGTTAACTTTCACAATTTTGTTATTTTGATGTGGATCGGTAGTCTTCCACCATTTTGAATTTGTTATTTATGCTGTTATGGTATTATCTGATTTTTAGCTCACCTGGCTATGCCAGGGTGAGCTTTTGCCATCACTTGGCATCCAGCGTCCGTCCGTCGTCCGTCCGTCCGGCGTAAACTTTTCATTCAAAAATCTTCTTCCATTGAAACCACTGGGCCAATCAAAACCAAATTTGGTCACAATAGTCCTTGGGTGGTCCCCTTTAAAAAAGGTATCCGGCAGGTCCGTACCTCATCCAAGATGGCCGCCAACTGGGAACATAGTTTTAACATTGGTTCAAGGTAACTAATTATTCTAAAAATAGATCGGTGGGGCACGAAACTAGTCCTATAAAAAAAGTACCTCAAGTTTGGGTATGCCCCAGAGATTTCCCTTAAAATATACAGAAATTCTGCTTTTTGTTTTACAAAATTGATATAGTTCAGAAGATAAAACCAAACAAAGATACTAGTTAAAGCTATTTTGTGGTAGAGTATTGATACAGTATAGTCATTGGAGATCAAAGGGAGATAATTACAGAAAATCCATGTCAAATTTGGTGATGCTCAAAAGGGGCCATTTTCTGAAAAATCTAACCTGACATAGTACCCCGAAAATTTAACCAGTAATGTATGGCGACACCCTCTACATGAAATCAGTTGTCATTAGTGGCAACGAAACATATGGAAATGGCAGTATGAAGTCAAGTTTAGGGCATTTTGGTTGAAATTCTACATGAAAATAATTAGTTACCC
>MJUU01044175.1:25709-38274 GCA_002080025.1 Modiolus philippinarum | reverse complement strand
GCAAAAATGTTCAGCATGTCAAGATCTACCCACCCTGAAATTTTGAAGAAAAGCCATAAACCCTTGTAGGAGTTATTGCCCTTTTTTTCACCGAATTTTTAAAATGTTCGCATTTTTCATCTTTAACTATAGAAGATGAAGGTTAAGTGTAAATTGATGAAATGTTTGCCATGCTGTGGCGACTTCAAAACGGGTGTTGAAAATTGTTCCTTGACCGCCATTTTCAAAATGGCCGCCAAAAAAAGGCGGGAAAATTCAACATTCTCCGATTTCAATGAAATTTGGTTTCCAAATAGATATTGATGTTGCAACTTCAAAACTGGTGTTGATAATTGTTCGTTGACCGCCATTTTGAAATTGCCACCAAAAAAGGCGGGAAAATTCAACATTTTCCGATTTCAATAACATTTGGTTTCTAAATAGGTCTTGATGTCACAACTTCAAAACTGATGTTAGAAATTGTTCGTTGACAGCCATTTTCAAAATGGCTGCCAAAAAGGCAGGAAAATTCAACATGGTCCGATTTCAATGAAATTTGGGTCCAAATAGATATTGATGTTGCGACTTCAAAACCGGTGTTAAAAATTGTTCGTTGACCGCCATTTTCAAAATGGCCGCCAAAAAAGGGAGGAAAATTCAAAATTGTCCGATTTCAATGACATTTGGTTTCCAAAAAGATATTGATGTCGCAAATTCAAAACTGATGTTAAAAAATTGTTCGTTGACCACCATCTTTAAAATGGCTGCCAAAAAGGCGAGAAAATTCAACATTGTCCGATTTCAATGAAATTTGATTTCTGAATAGATACTGATGTTGCGACTTCAAAACCGATGTTGAAAATTGTTTGTTGACTGCCATTTACAAAATGACGTCTCGACTTCAAAACTGGTGTGGAAAGTGGTTCTTACCCAGAACGTTTTTTGTCAAAAAAGCCCAACAAAGAAACATAATAAAACATGATCAGATTTTAAAAACAGTTCAAGATATTGGAGGTGTTCGAGCTATGAAAGTTTGAGAAACTGAAGATCAACTGTATAACTTACAATGTTACCTTGATTGTGGCAACGGAAAGCCAGGTGAGCGATACAGGCTCCTGTGAGCCTCTGGTTCTTTATATTTTTCAAAAGTATGTTCAAAGGGCTAACACATGAGTAAAGTAGAAAAAAATCTATGGAATAGTTATAAAGAAATCAACAATATACCTGTTTTTCCCTATATATTCATTAGAAAAAAATGATTATTTTGATATCAGATGTTTCAAAAACAAGCACGGTGACCCCCCTTTTTATTGTTTAATTTCAATGCTTATTTAATAAGGAAACTTCGCTGTAAAAATTTAAAAAATCTATGGAAAAAAAAATTTTGGAGTACCCATCTACCTTAAATACTAATAAGTAATATTTAAGTGTTAATTAATAGCATTTGGCAACAGTTACGGTCTTTTATTAATGTTCATCTGCACACATGTGCCATAATGGTATGTGACAAATGAAATTGAGAAAGTGTTATACACCAATACGAGATAAACTTCCAGTTTTGTGTATCAATATTATGACAAATGATGGAAATTGGATAAAGCTGACGAACAACAGATGGATACCCAAGTTGAATTACTTCCCCTTTATGAGTTACTTCCCCTTTAATATCTCTGTTCCAAAAATGAAGTTAAAGATGCTTTTGAATGTTATGGTTAATGAAAAATTGTTTAGCAATTCATATGAAAGGTGAGTTAATAACATTTTTAAAGAAATTGTAAGGAATTCCCCCAAATTTAGGTAAATAATTGCAAATTCAATTTTTTTGTTTTTACCTATTTCAGTCAATTTAAAGTTTAAATATTAATGATAAACTCCCCTTGTTCAGTGCCAAAAATTAAAAGTAAGATGAATTTATTGCAGCATCTCCCAATGGGAGATTTATAGAGTATTGTCATTGATCACAGGGTAATGGGGTTTCATGCGCTGCCTATGATATTAGGGGGCCATAAAGTGTTCGGGTCTGTCTGTCTGTCGGTCCCAAGTTGGGTTTACCTTCAGGTTGAAGTTTTTTTTCTGTGAAGGATGTATGCTATTATCATGAAACTGTATAAATACACATTAGGGTATACTTAAACAAAAATCATAATAAAAATTTATCCATGCTACCAACTTCATGCTTCACTGATCATGGGAAAAAAGGGGGGTTTTATGAGGTTTAACTTTAGGTTGAAGTTTTTATACGACCGCAAAAATTTTTGCGGTCGTATATTGGTATGGTGCTGTCGTCGTCGTCGTCGTCGTTGTCGGCGTCGTTGTCGTTGGCATTGGCGTTGTCGTTGTCGTCGTCGTCGTCGTCTGTAGACACTTTTGTTTTTGGTCAATAACTTTTGTTCCAGTAAATCAATCCTTATGAAAGTTTAACATAATGTTCTTTGGTACAAAAGGAAGGCTTGCAGTAGTTTTGGTCATTGTGACCCCACCCGTTTTTAAAAAAGGGGCCAAAAAAGGGTTAAATTGGGTGTTTTCACATATTTGTCTGTAGAATCTTTATTATTAANTATACTTAAACAAAAATCATAATAAAAATTTATCCATGCTACCAACTTCATACTTCACTGATCATGGAAAAAAGGGGGGTTTTATGAGGTTTAACTTTAGGTTGAAGTTTTTTCTGTGAAGGATTTATGCTATTATCATGAAACTTTGTATAAATACATATAAGGGTATAATTAAACTAAATTTATATTAAAAATTTATCCATGCTTCCAATTTCATGCTTTACTGATCATGGAAAAAAGGGGGTTTTATGAGGTTTACAGGGCTGCCAACCCTCCCGATTTTGGCGGGAGCCTACCGATTTTCAGTCCTAATTCCTGCCATCCCGCGTTTGTACCGTTTTCTCCCGAATTTCATTTTCCTAAAAAAAATCCTATCAATTACGTTCATTTCGTTTTTTCATTACCAGATCTAGAAAATAATTGATGGAACAGCATACGTATTCTCCACCCTAAATGCATGTTATAACTTTGTTTTGTTGGTCATTCCATTGGGAGGACGTATTTAAATGTAATTGCTGTAGAAAATGTCGAAAGGAGATGCTGAAAACAGCAACCGCAGTGGTCCCAATTCGAAAGCCAAAATGAGTAATGGCTAACCAGATATAAGCTATCTTATTCATCTGAATTCCGGTGCTTGGAAATTACATTTAAAGGGTAATTCTTTTAAAAATAAAGAAAGGCATCTTTTGGAGCCTCCCTCCTAAACATTGAAAACTCCTGAAAAAGTTTTCCTGTTCTCCCGGTGATCAAAAAATGGGGTTGGCAGCTCTGTGTTTACCAATAGGTTGAAGTTTTTTTTTTTTCTGTGAAGGATGTATGCTATTATCATGAAACTTTGTATAAATACACATTAGGGTATAATTAAACAAAAATCATAATAAAAATTTATCCTTACTACCAACTTCATGCTTCACTGATAATGGAAAAAGGGGATAGTATGAGTTGTAACCTCAGGTTTAAGTTTCTTTTCTGTGATGGATGTATGCTTTTATTATGAAACTTTATATGAATAGACATTAGGATATAAATAAACAAAAAACATAACAAATATTTACCCATTCCACCAACTTCATGCTTCACTGATTTCAGAAAAATGGGGATGGTTTGAGGTTCATCCATAGGTTTAAGTTTCTTCTGTGAAGGATGTATGCTATCATTAAACTCCCTTTAAATTAAATACCTATTAGGGTATAGTTAAACAAAAATCATAATAAAAATATATCAATGCAAACAACTTCATGCTTTACTGATCACTAAATATAGCATTGTACAGTATAGTTACGAGTTGGGGCATTGTGTCCGTTAGACACATATTCTTGTAAGTGAATCTTTTAAGGAAAGTTTTGATTGATGAAATGTGTAGTAAAACCATTTTTAAAGAAGTGATATGGAATTTCAGTAACACAGATCACTAAAAGTAGCTTTCATTGTAAAGTAATTCAAGCCCTGTTTTGTGTGATGGGTATAAGACTGATTTGTCATAAAGAAAAAAACTCTTATCAGCTGATTTAAAAAAAATACTATTCATGTTAAAACAAATGTGCTCTTTTTGTGGAAAAAAGTCTGCACAAAACAAAGTTCAATAGCCCATCAAAGGTTGTTGTTTCGATTTTATTGTTGTCACCATGTTGTTTTGATGACTAAAAAAATCAGTATATCATTACATCCTATGTGAACACTTTATTTATTGAACACCGTTGAACCAAGGGTGATATAGTTAAGTCTTTTTGTAGTTCTCCAAGTTGAATTGTTTTTTTCGTCAATTGAAATATAGTGAAACAGTTGTCATGTGGAAAAAGTTATCAAAATTGGCATGATTTTTAAGTAAAGTTTATTTTCTCAACTTTGATAAGTATATTGTGTTCTTCTTCCGTAAACGGACACTCCCGAGGTAAGACGACCCATGGCCAGTTAGTGCAAGCTCACATGCACTCGTCTGAACTAGGTATATAACTAATAAATCAGAACTGCTTATTTTTATGAATCAACAACAGTATTTATGACAAAACATCACATATGAGGTAACGTCACAATGGAAAGTGGCGGGGACTTTGCTTCTTCATTAAAGGTTTTGGGACATTTAAAATCATATTTTATAGAAGAAATAGCTACAGTAGAACTTTGATGACTCAAACTGCAATAACTCGAACACCATGGATGCCTTGAACCCTTTTATGGTCCCTATGTTCAAGTTTTAACATACTTCAACCTCGATATCTCGAACACCCCTTTGCCTTGAACTATTTCAATCGGTCCCTAGGGTGTACATGTTAGACCCATTGAAGTTCGACTGTACTTACATTCGTGACATTTCGATCAAAATTGAAGATCTGTTTACGAAATTCTTTGTTTTATTCCCTCGTTTAGCTGCGCTTCACTCAAGAAAACATGAAATTTCTTACAGTGGTGAAAGATATTCCAATCTTATATCTGCATCTAAGCGAGAAGCTACGAATCCTCTGATTTAATAAAAGCTGAAACCTTAATTAAAAGATAAATGATTGTACAGTACTAATATTTTTTGTGTGGTGGAAGCTAATAACAGCTGAAACCTTAAATAAAAGGCATAATAAGTGTACAGTGGCTGATTTAGGGGGCCTGGGGTGGCCCGGCCCCCCTTGGGTTGGAAAATATTTAGAATTCCTAAGGTTTTTTAGCTCATCTGGCTATGCCAGGGTGAGCTTTTGCCATCACTTTGCGTCCGTCGTCCGTCCGTCGTTAGCTCACTTTCAAAAATCTTCTCCTCTGAAACTACTGGAGGGATTGGTTTGAAACTTTATAGTAATCATCTATGACATGTCGTGTACAAACGATCCTCATTTTATTATGATCCGATGAAAAACATGGCCGCCGGTGCTAAAAATAGAACCTAGGGGTAAATTGCAGTTTTTAGCCAATAACTCAAAAACCGATGCAGATATTAAAAATCTGACATTGGGTAAAATTGAGATCTATCTGCTCTGCAATTTTGAAGAAAATTGGAAAACCTGTCTGAGAGTTATAGCCCTTTTTCCGTAAATTTTTCAAAATTTGTGCATTTTTTATTTTTTATTTCAAAAACTATAACAGATAGAGGTGAAGTGTAAATTAAAAAAATGTTCACCATATCAAGATCTACATACTCTGAAATTTTGAAGAAAATCCAAAGGCCTGTGTATGATTTATTGGCCATTTTTCACTTTATTTATTTATTTTTTTTCCAATGCCATATGGTTATGGGTTATTTCCCTTTAAATTCTGTGTTCAAATCTTCTTTAGTTAACTTTTCTCTTTTAAGCTTTAGAGAAATTCTCTACTATCACTTCATTAAAAAAATTATTTCTTCCATAATTTAGAGCAAAAACAATGTTTTTGTGCAAATTTCTGCAAATTTTTTGCAAAAATACTTTCTTAATCTTTACCTTATTTGATGTTATAATGATTTGCCTATATAAACATATTGTGTATATGTGAGTTTAGTGGTGAATCACTATGCATTCTGTTGACATGTATGTTGAAGTAGATTATGAGCTTCATAGACTGCTTATTATTAAAAATATTTATAAATAAAGCCTTTAGTGAGCAGTTGATAAAATTAACCTGAAATGACATTAACATTAATGGATTTGAACGGAACTTGGCATTTATGATGCTTTTGAGGTGCTGACTATAATATATATATGTATTGTGACTTTTATGCCTAAATGTCATCCAACATGGCCATCTGCAGGGAACTTAATTTATTACTCGACTGTATGGAAAGAGCATACAAAGAATTTTTTATCTGAAACAACTTGGCTAGTCACATTAATGTATCTTAGATGGTCCCCTTCAAAACAGATGTCCTTCAAGTCTGCACCTTATGCAAATTGGCTACCAATGGGAAACAAAGTTTAATATAGGAGCACATTCAAAGATCCATTTGACAAGTTGAAAATAAACTTTGGCACAATACTTAATTTTCTTTAAAATTGTGTCCTGCAGATCCATCCCTTATCCAAGATGGCATGCAATAGGGAAAATAGTTTAATTAAAGTTGGATCATATAATATAAATGTTTAGTTACATAGTTTGAAAATGAGACCCTTTAACATATAAGTTGATTTGAAGTTATGTATTGGCCATGGTCCAGGTGAGCGATACAGGCTCATGAGAGCCTCTTGTTTTTTTTAAATTGGGTTCTTGGCCCCTCCCCTTAGCAGAAAGTCTGGACCCGCCACTGGTGTATCAAAGATAAGCCTTTTGGGAAAGGCATACTATCTTCTTATTTACTTTTAAACATGAAAACTAAAAATAAACTGTACATATTTTTTTCAGTTCTTTCTCAGGGTCCTCACGATCTGGTTCAAGGTCATCATCATATAGTCGTTCATACAGTAGAAGTTCATCAGGCAGTCGGTCATCATCAGCCAGTTCAAAGTGAGTATTTTTACAAGTATTACATGTCCATGAATGATGTTCATGCAGTCCACAAAGTTTATTATTACTTTTCAAACTTCAGTGCAAGGGTAAAAAAGAAGTCATTTACACATGCATGAAATGTTTGTATATATATATACAGAAAAAATACAGAAATTGCTGTTCATATAAAATTCACAGATTATGGTCATTCCATCATTTTTGTCACATCATCAAATAATAAAAAAAATAAATAAAAAAATAAAATAAAAAAAACAGAATAAAATAATAAAAAATTAAAATATTATATAGAAATTAAGAAAGACAAAAATTGTTATAGGACACATCTGTTACATGAAGGCGATTTTTCTTAGTTTTATAAATTCTTGAGCTTTAGTTTTGTCAACTTCAAAGGAATATATAAACTAAATATAAATGGACTTGGATATTGGGCTTTTGAAATGCCCAGGGTCTTAGAATCCACAAGACAGTAATGATTATTTGTGAAAAGGCACATGTGAGCTGTAGTCATCATTTTCTATTGTCTGTAAAAAAAACCCTACCTTAGACCACTGAACAACAGAAAACCAAACTTGACGCCAAATTTATGATGATATAATGAAATTTTGTGGTTTTGGTGTCATCAGATATTCATGCAGCTCTGGTTAAACATTGGCCACTATTATAAAATATGGTTCGTTTCTGATAAATTGACTGGTAAAATACATGTAGAACCATACTAACTATAAATGTCCCTTACCATGATGGATAACCATTTCTACAACTTATGGTATGTCTCTTCAGTGCAGATATTTTTCTATGTAGAGCAGTGTCACTTGGTCTCGTATAGAAGACTAAATTTCCTGCCCCTACCCATTTCTTTCCCTCCCAGTGGCAATCTAAATATCATTGCCCTGGTTGTCCCTTCCACCTTTATTTCTTTCTTCTTTTACTTATGATTTAATTGAATTGATTGAATTGTTCTCATCCCGATATAGCTGAAATATTGCTAACTTTAAGCTCTAAATAATCAATCAATCAGTGCAGATAAAAACTTTGGAAACCCAGAAAGATGTATAAAATCTGAAAGAGAACAAATAATCAAAAGGTTCTAAATTGAAAGCTAAAATCAGTTAAGGACAAAGCTTTGCATGAGGTCCATGTAGATTCTCATTAGTTTTAAACAAATTTTTCTAATTTAGATATTGAAAGTTTCCAAATAAAGTTGGGTTTTGTGCCAGCACCGAAGTGCTGGACTACTGGGTTGGTGAATACCTTTTGGGACTAACAGTCCACCAGCAGTGACATTGACCCAGTGGTAATAGATGAAAACATTCTGAAGTTGTGTATTATTTCTTTATGCATATGGTCATTTCAACAACCTATGGCTCTTCATCGCAGACAAACCTAGTGTGATTTATTAAACAACCTATGGATACTGTCCAAGAACCAACTTTTAACATTAAATATGTTGGAAAAACATGTAAATTTGCTATGCACATATATCAAGACATAAGGTAAGGTCAAGGTCAAGTGATGGTCCTCTTTTGAGTTTTGTGGTTATGTACCTTTTTTTCTCTAATTATGATTTATGCAGATCAGCTGATCAGTAAGGATTTTATGTACTGAAATTTCAGTTAATGTTCTGCGTATTTTCACTTATACAACATGTGTCTCATCAGTATAAATAGGAGGAAAATACCTTGAAATCTACAGATTAAAAGATTGTCAGGGCTGATTCATTAAAAGGTGTCAAGTTAACATTGGTGAGAAGAATATGATTTGTATATTTACATATTTATCATTCAGAAATTCAAGATCACCATCCAGAAGTCCATCTAAAAGACATCCCATTCCTAAAAGGCCTACAAAGTCTGCTGGGTATGAAAAAGCATCATTCAGAAATTCAACAGGCAACATAAAACAGGGAACAAATTCCTTTATTACTGTGGAAGTACTTTTTTTTGTGGACATCAATTTTCGTGGTTTTCACATATATCACTATTTCGTTGGTACTTAAATTTGTGGTTTCAAATTCCATATATTAAAACTCTATGGAAAAAATGTATTTTGTTGGGAACTTAATTTCGTGGTTTAAACAAACCACGAAATCCATGAAAATTGGAACCCCATGAACAATAGTACTTTCACAGTATATAAATGGCATTGATAGGTTGATTTTTCAGTGTTAAATTAAAAAAGAAATTCACTTCATGAAATTACATGTATAAGTGTATTAGCTGAGAAGCATATACTGTAAATGTATTAATTTTCGTGTTGTACTAATTTTTTGCTATTTTTAGCAGTTTGCTCTAGAATGTGAAAAAAAGTACCCCTGAAAATAATTTTTTTTTGTAGAAAAGGCCTTTTTAACATTGAAAACCGTGAAAATTTATACCTGTAAATATGTTGTTCTTTCATAAACCGCAAATATATGCATCAGCGACAATTAATACGTTTACAGTAGTACATGTACGTCAAATTGCGTCTAAATTCATATTGGTAACTTTCTGATATCTATATAATAAAAACTCTGATAATCCTAGATTCCAGTTAAAAAAAAATTGTATCGAGTGATTCAACAACTCTTGCATGAATTCAACACTTTGGAATCAACTGATGACTATTTTGTGATAATTGGAATCCAGAATTAGTTAAAGTATAATTAAACAGACAAAAAATACCAAAGTTGGTATGCCTGTACAAAAGATCTGTTGGAATTCTGACTTGGTACCTGTGTGTGTAGATTTCATTTGTGTATTGCCAAATTTTGCATGTGTTTAACATTTTGTTTTTAAACTTTTTTATATGCCATGCTCATGAATGTTAAAAGGGCATAAAGATTTGGGTTTGTCCTACTATGGTCGTCAATATGTTCAGATTTTAATTTTGCGTTGTATTGCCATACATTGGCAAGACGAACTATAAACAATAGAGTGTCCACTTCAGTAACTTTTATTCAAGTTGAGTTGAAGTCCATTACCATTATAATGTTTCATTAAAAGGTGATGCAAACTACCAATTATTTGAAAATTTTATATGAAATACATGTAAATTTAAAGATTCAATGATTTTGTAACATTTTACATTTAGGTCCACCTCTCAAAATACATTATGTATATTATGATGTTTCATTTAATCAGTTAACTTGAAAAGGACTACTCGTATCTTTGAATTTTATATTTATATATGTTGTGTACAAGTTGTGATTTTGTACAAGTTATAACTATTACAAAAATATTGTACAAGTTGTGCTGACATCCAAACTTACTTCACATTATTAAAGACAACACATTTTCTGTGACTGAATTGGAGAAAATGACATCTGTGCTAGAAATTCAAGTTTTAGACTAAAGTATTTCATAATATTTATACCCCCCCAACGAAGTTGGGGGGGGGTATACTGGAATCACCATGTCCGTCCGTCTGTCCGTCTGTCCGTCCGTAGACATTTTTTGTCCGAAGCTTATCTCTGGAACCTTTCTGAATTGACTTTTCAAATTTTGTCAAATGTTAGTAACTATAAGTACTTGTGCACCTCGTATTTTCAGATTGATTCATAAATTTTTAACAAAGTTACAGCACTTTGTAGATTTCTCCTACTTAGAGTCTATATTGAAAATTTGTCCGAAGCTTATCTCGGGAACCTTTGTGAATTGACTTTTCAAATTTTGTCAGAATGTTAGTCACTATAAGTACTTGTGCACCTCCTATTTTCAGATTGATTCATAAATTTTTAACAAAGTTACAGCACTTTGTAGATTTCTCCTACTTAGAGTCTATATTGAAAATTTGTCTGAAGATTTGTCCGAAGCTTATCTCGGGAACCTTTCTGAATTGACTTTTCAAATTTTGTCAGAATGTTAGTCACTATAAGTACTTGTGCACCTCCTATTTTCAGATTGATTCATAAATTTTTAACAAAGTTACATCACTTTTTAGATTTCTCCTACTTAGAGTCTGTTTTGAAAATTTGTCCGAAGATTTGTCCGAAGCTTATCTCGGGAACCTTTCTGAATTGACTTTTCAAATTTTGTCAGAATATTAGTTACTATAAGTACTTGTGCACCTCCTATTTTCAGATTGATTCATAAATTTTTAACAAAACAAAGTTACAGCACTTTGTAGATTTCTCCTACTTAGAGTCTATATTGAAAATTTGTCCGAAGCTTATCTCCGGAACCTTTGTGAATTGACTTTTCAAATTTTGTCACAGCACTTTGTAGATTTCTCCTACTTAGAGTCTATATTGAAAATTTGTCCGAAGCTTATCTCCGGAACCTTTGTGAATAGACTTTTCAAATTTTGTCAGAATGTTAGTCACTATAAGTACTTGTGCACCTCCTATTTTCAGATTGATTCATAAAGTTTTACCAAAACAAAGTTACAGCACTTTGTAGATTTCTCCTACTTAGAGTCTATATTGAAAATTTGTCCGAAGATTTGTCCGAAGCTTATCTTGGGAACCTTTGTGAATTGACTTTTCAAATTTTGTCAGAATGTTAGTAACTATAAGTACTTGTGCACCTCCTATTTTCAGATTGATTCAGAAATTTTTAACAAAGTTACAGCACTTTGTAGATTTCTCCTACTTAGAGTCTATATTGAAAATTTAAAAGGTAGGCTAAAAAGGTTTCCCTAACATTTTCCCTATCGAGTAGCAAAACATCTCTCTGATAAATAGTTCTATGAGTCTATGTCTTATCAAAGGATTTCGCTGTGCCTTCCTCTTATTTTAAGTTGCCTCAAAGTTACGGTGGACTGTTGGAATACCCCCATGGTACGTTTCTACGTCTGTAACTGTGCAGGGTAGGATCATCAACAAGAAGCGGGGGGTATAAATTTGTGGCCCATCAGGCAACAGTTACATCTAGTTTCAGATTGATTCATAAATTTTTAACAAAGTTACAGCACTTTGTAGTTTTCTCCTACTTAGAGTCTATATTGAAAATTTGTCCGAAGCTTATCTCGGAACCTTTGTGAATTGACTTTTCAAATTTTGTCAGAATGTTAGTCACTATAAGTACTTGTGCACCTCCTATTTTCAGATTGATTAATAAATTTTTAACAAAGTTACAGCACTTTGTAGATTTCTCCTACTTAGAGTCTATATTGAAAATTTGTCCGAAAATTTGTCCGAAGATTTGTCCAAAGCTTATCTCGGGAACCTTTGTGAATTGACTTTTCAAGTTTTGTCAGAATGTTAGTAACTATAAGTACTTGTGCACCTCCTATTTTCAGATTGATTCATAAATTTTTAACAAAGTTACAGCACTTTGTAGATTTCTCCTACTTAGAGTCTTCATGTATATTGAAAATTTGTCCGAAGATTTGTCCGAAGCTTATCTTGGGAACCTTTGTGAATTGACTTTTCAAATTTTGTCAGAATGTTAGTAACTATAAGTACTTGTGCACCTCGTATTTTCAGATTGATTCAGAAATTTTTAACAAAGTTACAGCACTTTGTAGATATCTCCTACTTAGAGTCTATATTGAAAATTTAAAAGGTAGGCTAAAAAGGTTTCCCTAACATTTTCCCTATCGAGTAGCAAAACATCTCTCTGATAAACAGTTCTATGAGTCTATGTCTTATCAAAGGATTTCGCTGTGCCTTCCTCTTATTTTAAGTTGCCTCAAAGTTACGGTGGACT
>MJUU01044174.1:85595-110895 GCA_002080025.1 Modiolus philippinarum | reverse complement strand
AAAAATCTTTTTTACAAAAAAAAATTCTATAGATATCAAGAAACATTTCGTCATAAATGAGTTTAATTTCTATATATATATATATAATATAATAAGATATACCCAATCTTAAAATTTATTATTTTTTTTTCAAAAAGTTCATCACATGTCAAGGTCAAGGTCACGAGGTCCAAAATTTTGGTATGGTTAGAAAGGTCTCTCCACAAGGAATACACATGCAAACTATGAAAGCCCTATCACTTACCATTCAAAAAATATGCTCAATGTTAAAGTTTTTATGCAGTTGTTCACAGGCCAAGGTTAAGGTCACAAGGTCAAATACTCTGGTACCAATTAAAAGGTCTTACCACAAGGAATGCACATGCAAAATATGAAAGCCATATCACTTACCATTCAAAAGATATACCCAATGTTAAAGTTAAATATTTTTTTCAAAAAGTCCATCACATGTCAAGGTCAAGGTCACGAGGTCCAAAATTTTGGTATCGTTGGAAAGGTCTTGCCACAAGGATTACACATGCAAAATATGAGAGCCCTATCACTTACCATTCAAAAGATATACCCAATGTTAAAGTTTTTTGTGGACAAACAGACAAACAGACAGACAGGCCAAAAACTATATGCCCCCCGAATCTTCGATTCACAGGGGCATAAAAATGTGACAGAAATTTTTGGAACACAGAAGGGTAAAAATATTCTGAATTCTGTCAAACAGGAAGAAGGCATGTGAGAGATCTCAAAATCTGTTATAGTTTATGGGGCCATATACTGCTAATCAATGCCAAATTGCAGAAGGCTGCCATAAGTGGTTCCTAAGAAAAATGTGGCAGACATTTTCAAGACACAGAATATATTCTAACTTCTGTCAAACTGGATATTGGCATGCAGGAAATCCCAAACTCTGTTACAAGGTATAGGTCCCTTTACTGATACTCCCTGCAAAATTACAGAAGGCTGGTATATGTGGTTCCTCAAAAAATGTGACTGGAATTTTTTGTGACGCCAATGACCATGATGGACGCAAGATGACAGATAGTGATTCCCATATGTTGCCACTGCATGAGCGCAGGTGACATAATAAAGCAGTTTAAGAAAACAGTTATTTAAGGAATAAATTTTACGTTGTACACTTATTTTTATAAATTCAAGACTTGATTTTTTTCTTCCTGGAAAAAAAGAAATCCCAAAGAATTCCTGAGGTTTGGTATGAATCCAAGACATTTCAACTACCTTTCGGTATCCTGGAAACAGTACAAACATTCTGACCATCCGGAAGAATTTCAGAGTGTTGGCATGTATGAAAAGGACAGCTAGAGCTTTGCATTAGGGAGATACTCCTTTGGTTTATAACAAGAGTCGTCTACAAAATATGATACCTTCAATAATCCCCAAATCGTGTGCAAGTCATATATCCTAGCACTTAAGGTCCCTATTCAAAAGAACGGTTAAAGTTTTTGCTCACAGTACCAATGATGTCTACAATAATTCTCTAGATACTCCCTCCAGCGAGCTAAAATATATCTAAACTTTGCAAGGTATAAAATGACTGGTTATTTGCAACAATCATAAGATGACAATCTTTTTCAAAACTGATGGGTTATTCATGGACTTATTTCCAAATGTTTTGATTTGATCTGCACTGATAAGACATAAGTATTCGATATGCCAATACGCAGAAACTAAATTCCCAGTAACTTCAGTATTTTGTTATTTGTAGAGTGTCTTACAGATGAGGTTTTTGGCTCACTGTACCTCTAACATGATTTAAGAGAAAACTGTATATATAAAGTGCAAAACTTGAAGAAATATCCTGAATGTTTAGTTAGAATCTGGAATAATCGCTAAGTTGCAGATTATAAAATAATTGAACCCCAATATCAGAAAATCATAATTTAAAATATAAAGTGCACAACTAGGTCATTTGAATAAAATATCCTTGAAGTTCTGTTGGAGTCTTACTGTCAATTTCAAAGAAGTTGCTTATTAACAAACAAAGTTAAAAAATGGGCTGTTTTGGGTTCAATGAACCTCCAAAATCTGTTAAACCATAAAATCCAAAATTGATACAATTTAAGCCTCCAAATCTTCAAATACAAAACAGTTATCACCTAAGTGTACTGTATTTTAAAGCTTTGTATTTTATTGAAAATCTGAGCTGACCAAAGTAAGTCAGCTTAGTGATTTAAGGCCAAGGACAAGCCATTAATTCATCTACATTATCTCAATAAAATAGTATTTATCTAACTATTTTTATATTCACAGATAAAAATCCTTGACCATGGAAGACAAAATTGAGAAAACTCTAGTAACTAATGATTATTCTTTATCATCTCTTTGAAAATTAACTAATGTAATAACTGTAGGAATACAAAAGAAGCTCCACAAATATGTGATTTGTAAAATTATTATCCAACAAGCCAAATAAAAATGTCATTTAATTGAAACTTGTGAAATAATGATTACAAATTTCCAATTAACTGAGCACTTTCCACAAAAAAAACATTGCCATTCTTGTCTTAGTAAATTCATCATCAACTTAGTAATGTTTTTCTGTAGGGATAATTCTTTCTTTATTCTTTCCCTAACACAACAATCAATTTATTAACCTCTAGAAATAAATCTACAAAAATGTAAAATTGAGACTACAAAAACAGGATAACAGTAAACACCTACAATGGCTACAAACTATAATCACATGCCATAGTTCACAAGCGAACTGCACTAGAAAAATAATAATGAAGACAAGAGACAAACAAAAATAACGACAGAAACTCGGGATAGCAGGACTTGGTCCTTTACAATTAATTAAAACAATAACCACAACAACAAACAAAAGAATTCAATATCAACCAGAGGTCCACATGAATCCCTAACATCATTGACAAAGTCAAGCTTACAAATCTAAACTATATAATAAGTACCTGTACATAAAGTGAATATTGAGCTTTAGGAGGAGTCCATGTGAATTTCATAATGACATCCTCTGTGTCAGTAGGCAGTTCCTCCTGTACTGGACTATCAGATGCCTTTGTGTTGTCAGCTTGCCATGACACTTTTATGTTGTATTTTGAACGTTCAGCTTGAGCTAAAGGTTGTCCACTTGCATCTGTTATGAGAAACTGCAAAAATAAAAAGATCTGTACTAATGAGGAAACAGAAGAGAGTTCTCATAAAAGGTTGTTCACTTGCATCTGTTATTAGAAACTGCAAAAATAAAGATATCTGTACTATTGAGAAAACAGAATGGAGTTCTCATCAAAGATTGTCCACTAAGATCTTTTATAAAAAATTGAAAATAATAAAGAAGAGGCTCTCAAGAGCCTGTATTGGTCATCTGGACCATGGCTGACATAGAGAGATGAATGGCATTTCCAATATGGTCCACAGTTTAAACTATGTTCCCTGCTGAGGAGACATTGAAGAAGATCTTTGAAAGAGTTTATCCCATACAGTCAAATGTTAAAACAAGTTCTCCGCTGGCTGCCATCTTGGATGAGGTACAGCCTGTAGGATACTTTTTCATGAAGGGACCATCTAAGCCTATTGTGACTATAAGTTTGGTTCTAACTGCACTAGTAGTTTCTGATAAGAAGATCTTTGAATGTCTTTTCCCATAGGGTCCAATGTTAAAACTATGTCCCCTGCTGGTGGCCATCTTTAGTGAGGTACAGACCTGTTGGATACCTTTTTTGGAAGTGAAACTCTTAACAATATTGTGACAATGTTTGGTTCTAATTGGACTAGTACTTTCTTAGAAGAAGATCTTTGAATGTGTTTTCCATAGGATCCAATGTTAAAGCTATGGTCCCCGCTTGCAGCCATCATGGATGAGGTATAGGCCTGTCAGATACTTTTTTGGAAGGGACCATCTACGGACCATTGTGACCATGTTTGGTTATACAGTGTAACCTGATTAAACTGGCCCCTGCCTAAACCGGATTCCTGTCTATTCTGGCCAAAAATTTAAGTCCAATATTTTTTCTTTGAAAATCCATAGTAAAACAACCTGAGTATACCAGCCACTGTGTATTCCGAATTCAGGCCTTTGACGGTTGTCCCAATTTACTAATTACTGTTAAAATTCACCTGACTAATCCGGTTGCATGTTAAAATAAGCGAGGGATCAACTCGTCAAAGATTTGTGAATACCTGTATACTTCATTAGCGGGGACAAGCAGCAGGGTAATTTTACAGCGAATACAAAACATTTCCCTAAAAATAACTTCATAGCAGCATTTTTAATAATCAAGGTAATAAGTTGATTTTGTTTACTTGAAGCAAGATTTGAAATTAGGAAAATAAAAGGCACTATCTTATTATCTCAAAACAAAAGAAATTAAATTTGACACAATTAATCATAACACATTCACGAGAAGAGTGACAGAAGTAAAATTTGATTTAGTTTCTGAAAGTGCAAAACCTCAGTTAGCTGTAAAATGAGTTCAAAATTGTCCATTTCAATTTTAAAACTACATTTACACCCATTCGGCCTCGAGATCTAACATACACATGTACTCGAATACCAAAGAGGAATACTGTTAAACCAAAAATAGATGTTGCCAAAACAGCAACAAAAGGAAGTTTAAATTTCTTAGTATTATTTTTCCATGGGGTCCAATGTTAAGACTATAATCCCGCTAGCGGCCATCTTGGATGAGGTACTGACCTGTTGGATAGTTTGTTTTTTTTGGTTTTTTTTTTTGAAGGGACCATCTAAGGACCAATGTGACTAAGTTTGGTTCTTACTTGACTAGTAGTTTCTGATAAGAAGATCTTTGAATGTGTTTTCCCATACAGTTTAATGTTAAAACTATGTTCCATGCTGGAGGCCATCTTGGATGAGGTACGGACCTGTCGGATATCTTTTATGGAAGGGACCATCTAAGGATTATTGTGACTATGTTTGGTTCTAATTGGACTAGCAGTTTCTGAGAAGAAGATCTTTGAATGTGTTTCCCATAGAGTGCAATGTTCTCCGCTGGCGGCCATCTTGGATGAGGTATTGACCTGCCAAATACCTTTTTGGATTGGACCATCTAAGGACCATTGTGACTAAGTTTGGTTATAATTTGGCTGGTAGTTTCTGAGAAGAAGATCTTTGAATGTGTTTTCCCATTGGGTCCAGTGTTAAAACTATGTTCCTGGCTGGCGGCCATCTTGGATGAGGTATGGACCTGTCGGATACAATTTAAAAGGGGACCATCCAAGGACTATTATGACCAAATTTGGTTCCAATTGGCCTAGTGGTTTCAGAGGAAAAGATCTTTGAATGAAAAGTTTACGATGGACAGACGATGCACGGACGGATGACAAGTGATTGCAAAAGCTCACTCTGGCATAGCCATGTGAGCTAAAAAAGATATGTACTAATTAAGAAACAGAATGGAGTTCTCATCAAAGGTTGACTCCACTTTGATCTGTTAAGAAAAATTGGAAAGATAATAAGATATATGATTTTGTACTAGTCTGGAAACATGATAAAGTTCTCATCTAAGCGTGTCCACTTAGCACTTTTATGCAAAAATAAAAAAAAATGATATATAATTCTGTACTCCTCCACAAATAGCAATAGAGTTCTTGTCAAAAAATATTTTGTACATCTACTAATTGTAAGTTACATTCCTTTGAAGTAGTTGAAATTTGCTTGCTGAATAGTTTCAGAGGAGTTGCGCTTACATAATCTGGCAGCCGCCTGCCCAACTGCCCGCCAGACAACCCCCCCACCCAACCGCCGTACATCACCATTTCAATAACCAGATTTCCCAATATTAGAAGGTAAGTATTGAAGCACAAAATTTTTGGTGGTAATACTATGTTTCAGACTGTATTTAGAGCAACTGTATGGAGTGTGTAAAAACTAATGTAATATCAACCTTCTGATCAAAATTTTTAATGCTTTAACCAACATCTTACATATATTTAAGTTACATATAAGTACATATAAGTTTATTCCATATGATATTACAATTCCTTGACATATTTGTCTTGTTTGGTGCTGCTACTGCACTAAATAACCAGGTTTTGTTCTGTGATGAAAAATGGCAAAAAGGGGAGGCGCAGTGTAGGACCTCATATTGCAGCAGCATACCAAATATAAAGTGGCTGTGATATATAGATGCAGAGAAAAATTGATGAAAATATGTGTGACAGACCAAAAGACAGAATAATGGAATTACAGATTGATGGAATGACGGACAGACAGACAGAGGTAAAACAGTATACCCCTCCTTTGGAGCGGGCTATAGATAAATAAATAAACAGCTGCGCCAAGATGCATGATACGCCCGTCGTCACCCCTTCAAAACTTTAACTGATTTAGGTAAGGGGTTCTCAATTTAGAAGCACCTATAACTGCCTAATTGAGCTTGATATCTCTTTAACAAATCAATCTGCAGAGTTTGAAGTGAGGTGAAAGTACTTATACATAAGAGTGTGACATGTAAAAAATTGCCTTTAATTTGACAAATAAAGTCCTATAACTCTTTCAAGAAAAATCAAAATTTTGCAAAAAAATACATAGATCATGAGGCCATCATACCTAATACCTCTACAAAGTTTGAAGTGAATTAGCCATATGGTTGTCAAGTTAGAGGGCGACATGAAAAAAATTGCCTTAAAATTGACTAATAAAGTCCCATAACTCTGGAAAGAAAAATCCAAATTTCACGAAAAAGTATACAGATCGTGAGGCCATCATATCCAATACCTCTATAAAGTTTGAAGTGCACTAAAAGGGTTGTTGAGTTAGAGTGTGACATGAAAAAAAATTGCCTTAAAATTGACGAATAAAGTCCCATAACTCTTGTAAGAAAAATCGAAATTTCACGAAAAAGTATACAGACCATGAGGCCATCATATCAATACCTCTACAAAGTATGAAGTGAACTGGCCATAGGGTTGTCAAGTGAGAGCGTGACATGTAAAAAAATTGCCTTGAAATTGACGAATAAAGTCCCATAACTCTTGCAAGAAAAATCGAAATTTCACGAAAAAGTATACAGATCGTGAAACCATCATACCAATACCTCTACAAAGTTTGAAGTGAATTGGCCATAGGGTTGTCAAGTTAGAGCGCGACATGTAAAAAATTGCCTTCAAATTGACGAATAAAGTACCATAACTCTTGCAAGAAAAATAGAAATTTCACGAAAAAGTATACAGATCCTGAGGCCATCATATAAAATACCTCTATAAAGTTTGAAGTGAATCGGTCATACAGTTGTCAAGTAAGAGCGCGACATATGAAACGGACGGACAGACAGACAGACAGACAGACAGACAGACAGACAGACAGACAGACAGACGGACGGACAGACAATCGGACATCGGTATATCATAATACGTCCGTCATTAGACGGGCGTATAATAAAAATACAGAACCATTTTTGGACATGCATGAAATTGTCAGTTTTACCAAACAACCTGGGGTGTCATCCCAGAATTCTCACTTTAGTTTTTCTAATCCTGGCATCCCTAAAAAGGGAAACCCCTTTTTTTAGCTTTAGACTAAATATCAAATTATTCCCACTAATACAAGCCAAGAAATCTTTGAAGAAAATTTGATTAATATTAAAAAAAAAGTTTCAGCAAACAGGAAGCAGTTGAAGTAAAAACCTGAAAAACCGCTAACACAATACAACTTAACATTCCTTGGGCTTCAGACTATATTTCAAATAATTCCAACTGCCACAAGACATGAAATCTTTGATGAAAAATTGGGTTTTTATTTTAAAATCAAGGTATTGGCAAACAGATAGTGGAAGCCTGACAAACTTAAAAAACACTTAAACAATACAATTATGATATCATTTTTAAGCTTCAGACCAAATTTCAAATCATTCCAGATGATGAAAGCAAAGAAGAATATCAAAAATTTGGTGTAAATTTAAAAATCAAAGTTAATTGGCAAATAGGAAGTGGTCAAGCATCAAACCTGAAAATTGCTTAAACAATACAAATCACCATTACCAAGCTTCAGACCAAATTTCAAATCATTTCCTCCAGTATAAGCCAAAACATCTGTGAATAAAATTTGTTTATAGTGAAAAATCAAAAGTATTGGCTAGTGGTGTTCAATCGGATGAAAATACCAACCGATTATCTATCATAATCGGTTAGGCTTAACCAACCTACTATCGGTCATAATCGGTTATCTTGCAATTCCTCCTTTAATTTTGCTTTAGGACTTTTGAATATGTGTCTATAGTATGAAGTGCTTGCTTTTCATTGGAACTATATATAATGAATATATTCTTATATTCTAAATGGTTTTGTTTGTAAATGTGAAATTTGTACAAACAAATGTACACAATAAAGCATTAGTTCCTTTGCTTAATTTAGATAACCACTGACTTTCCCCCTTAAACCTATGGACTATCTGAAGACTGTTTTGACCAAGATTGGTTCTAACTGGCCTATTAGTATTTCACCTGGAAGACCTTTGAAAATGTTCCAATAGAATCCAGTGTTAAACAAATTTGTTTTGCAATTGTATTGATATTTTCAGAGAAAAGGATTTAAAAATATGTTTCCATAAGGTCTGATGTTAAACTAAGCTCCCTGCTGGTGGCCATCTTATTTATTGTATAGAATTATTTGTACAAGGGATAACCCAAGGATTACTGTATCTTATTTTAGTTCCATTTGGGCAAGCAGTTTATGTGAAGAAGATCTCTATCTATGTGTCCCATAGGCTTCAGTGTTAAATTATGTTCCCTTTTGAACCCCAAAAACAACGGTTTATATAGGGACCACTGTTGTAACCAAGTTCATTGTTTCAATTGGCCCAGTAGTTTCAGATAAGAAAATCAAGGACAATAACAGATGATGGAAAGACTAAGGAATGACAGACAGATGACGGATGCAAAGTGATGGCAAAAGTACATCCTGGTTTTAGCAAGCTGAGCTGAAACTGATCAGGGAGGGCAAGTTTTCAAATGTATTAACTTTTCATGGCAGGCCTCAAAGTTATGTTTTCATTCAAGGAGCCAGTTGGCTCCAAACTTGAAAAATTTTGGAGCCAATAAAAAAATCCAGGAGCCAGTATGTAATCGATGTACACGAGTTTACTTATTATATGTAGATCAATATATAATTTTTAAGGAGAAATTACAAAACTACTGGGTGCCATTAAACTTGGTTTTATATATATATTATTATTATTATTTTGACAAACAATATTAAATGTTTTGACACAGTTCAGGATTTGAAAATGTCACTGCAGAACTTGAATGGCAACCTAAATCAAAATTTTAAGTATATAAATGATAAATGATAAAATGATAAATCGTTTTTCAATTAACTTAGAAATGGTAGACGTGTATATTAATCTTATGACCAAAGCCAGGTTTTCAGAAGCCAATCTGGCTCCTTATTGTCCAAAGTTAGGAGCAAGGAGGACAGTTTTGACAGCCATGGCTCCTAAAACAGGCACAAAATTGAGCCCTGCATGACCTTCCTATTTTTTCCCTAATGGTCGCATGTACTTTTAGTTAACCGATTATCAATCTATTGAAGAAAATCTCAATCGATTAATCACATCTGGATAGTCAACCGACCGATTTGAGACATTTTCCAATCATCGGAACACCACTAGTATTGGCATAAGTAAATGGATGCCTGATAAACTTTCAAATCACTAACACAATACAACTCATCATTTCCAAGCTTCTGACCAAATATCAGCTTATTCCCTCCTGTACGAGCTAAGAAATCTGTGTATTGAAATTTGAAAAAGAAAGGAAATGGGGTAAATGTCATGGAGACAACATCCCATATCCAGGTTAAAACGACCAAAAACAAAACATCTAGGGGTTTGATTCATACATCAAAATTAAAGTATTGGCAAACAGGAAGTGGACACCAAACAAACATAAAATCCCTCACACAATACAATTCAACATTAACAAGCTTCAGACCAAATTTCAAAACATTCCCACAAACCAAGAAATGTGACAGAAAAAAATTCTGCTCGACCAACAGACAGATGGACAAACAGATAAATAGAAAACTATAAGACACACACATCTCAATGCAGGGTCCTAAATATGAAAGCCTCATCACTTACCATTCAAAAGACATTTCCATATCTATTACAATGCAGAAGAACTAACTGAAACTTAGCTTTGTGATGAAGTTCTCATACAAAGGTCAAGGTCCAGAGGTCAAACAATATTTCACATCTGTTGACAGTTTATATTGCTAGGATTGCCCATCAAAATCATGAAAGTCATATCACTTACAACAACATGGTCCATGGTACAAACATTTAATGTTAAAACTGGTAAATACTTTATAGGTTACAAACCATGGTCAAAGTAATGAAGCTGAATATTCTAATATAAATTGAAAGGTGTCGCTACAAGGAATTTAAAATATGAAAAGTCTCATCACTAAAAATTCAAAAGACATTGCCAATGTGAAACCTCTTTTTACATATGGTCAGACAGTCAAACTTTAAGCCCTGAATCTTGGATTCCCACGACATGAAAACTTATGAACCTTTAAAATGAATATTGTTGTAATGGATTTACTGTTGTCATTTTTATTTTAATTTTGTACTTAATTTTAGAAATTTAAGCAAAAATGTAAAACAAAACCATCTCTAACTTTTGATATCTTGTCTGATGCTACTTTTGTAGCAGTTTTCAAAAATAAAGTAAATCTAGACATTCCTTGCCAAATATATCTTTTCTGTCTAAACATAGACCTAAAGCTAACTGTCTTTCAGAATCTAGCAAGAAGTGGGATGTCCAAAGGATATTATTTAAGTGTTTTACCTAAAATATCTTATGATTTTTTTCATTGGCATTCAGACTCACATAGTGTTACTTAAGCACTTTGAAACAACACAAAGATAAAATAGTATACCCCTCTCTATGTTAGCAAAAGTATAATTTAGTCAGCAAAACTGGAAAAAAATTACCAAGATGTAGTTTACTGAGGTAGTATTGGACATCACAGACATTATAATGATCATGTGGTCAATTGTACCTCAAAATGTTTTCATGAAGGAATTCATAATAAAGCCCACAATGAAATTAAGTTTGTTTCCCTTCTCAAAAATGTCCTGACTCATAAACTTGTATTGCTTTATTGCAAAAAATGTTTTACAGTGCTCCCTCATTATAACACCCCTCTTTAACAGTGGCCCCTCAACTTATCACCAACCATTTTCAAGGTACATTTTTATATAAAAAGTCATAGTTTCTATGTAATTTATTCCCTCGATATATAGCCATCCTCACTTATCGCCAAGAACACCTATGGTCCCAAAGGTGGCAATAAAACAAGGGTGCACTGTACTTCCTTTTTTCCAATTTTTGAGAATAATGACAAAATTAACAAAACAATATGAAAATACTAATTACCAAGTAACTGTAAATTAGGGGTGACAGTTTTAGCAAACTAAAACATATTTATCCACTTCATATAACATTTTTACAAAATATAATGCAGAAATATTCCAAATACATCAGGAGTGAAAAAAATATCTTAAGTGTAGGTCAAAAGATGAAAATGTCCTGGTCCAGAAAAAACTGAGTCATTTGACCTCAAGCTCAAAGTCAAGGTCAAGTGGTCTTTGAGACTTTCAGGACATTTATGAAAATTGGAATCACATTTAATAATTTTAAGTATTCAGAACTCTATTTTTTTCTAAACACTTCCAAAAAAATATGAGATCATATGCTAAAAGTTCAAAAATATGAGTCTTTGTCACTTTCAGGAAATTTACCAAAATTGGAAACGGAATCGAAAGTCCAAAAGCTTATTGCACATATGCAGACTATATGCTACAATTCTATAACAAAATTAAATCCATAAAAATCCATAAGTGAAATTGAATTTTGGGGCCTCTTGTTTGCACCATGACCAATATCAAATATCTGAAAGCTTATTGCACATCTACAATATATAGGCAACAATTCTCTAACAAAATTAAATACATAAACCTTAAAATGTAGGAGGAGTTACACTGAAAAGCTCACATAAGTAAAAATCGACATCTTGGGGCCTCTTGTTTGCACCAAGACAAATATCAAATATCCAAAAGCTTATTGCACATCTGCAGCATATATGCAACAATTCTATAACAAAATTAAAACACTAAATCCAAAAATGTAGGAGGAGTTTCACTGACAAGCTCACATTTTAGAAATAGACATCTTGGGGCCTCTTGTTTCAACCAAAACCGTTATCAAAAATCTGAAAGCTTATTGCGCATCTGCAGCATACATGCAACAATTCTATAACAAAATTAAAACACTAAATCCAAAAATGTAGGAGGAGTTCCACTGACAAGCTGACATATATATAATAGACATCTTAGGGCCTCTTGTTTGCAACAAGACCAATATCAAAAATCCAAAAGCTTATTGTGCATCTGCAGCATATATGCAACAATTCTATCACAAAATTCAAATACTAAATCAAAAAATGTAGGAGGAATTCCACTGAAAGGCTTCATCTTACAGACCGACACACAGACAGACAGGATCAAAACAATATCCATGCTTTTTTTTTTTTCAGAAAAGTGCAGGGATAATAAAATTCACCATTTTTTGGCCTTTTTGACATTTTACACGAAAAACATAAGCATTAGCGAAATTTCATTATATTATAATACACTTTGAAAACAACTTTTGAAGAGAAAAACAATGAAAAAGAATGTTTCTTTCCCCAAGTTTGATTTTACAATATCTACGCCTTGAATTATTTCTTTGAACAAGAGGCTCTCAAGAGCCTGTATCGCTCACCTGGGTCCTGTATGTACATAAAAATCGGAAACTTTTTATAAAATTTAATTAAAATAGTTCAAGCAGTTTCAGAGAAGATTTTTGAATGCAGTTTCCAAACTTAAGGGGCCTATGTTAATCTACGTTCCCTGCTGGCAGCTATTTAACATAAAACTTTGAAGAGGGTCACATAAGGACTATCATATCAAAATTCTACTGAAATTGTTCAAACAGTTTCAGAGGAGAAGATCTTTTTATGCATTTCCCACTGGGTCCAATGTTAAACTAAGTTTTGCTACTGGTGGCCATGTCGGAAGACGGATCAGCACCAAAGTAACAAGCTTGGTAAAAATCTCACAAGTTTCATTTATGCAATGTTTGAATTGAATCCATTTAATGGGTTTCCATGATATCTTTGTATGCATTTCCCCTTAGGGTCCAATTCATTGCTGGTAGCCATGTTGGATGATGGACCAGAACTGAAGTAACAACACTTGGTCAGCTTCTCATAAGAAAAGTTTGGATTAAATCTATTAAGCAGTTCTCTAGATGAAGATATTTTGTTAAATTAAGTTCAAAGCTGGTGACACTTGGTCAGCACCTGACAGGCATCATTCATGGCATGTTTGATTTAAATCCATTCAGCAGTTCTCTAGAAGATCTTTGTGTGCCTTTCCCATAGGGTCCAATGCTGTCGGTCATGTAAGATGACAGATTGGCACCAAAGTAATAACACTTGGTCAGCACCTCATAAACATCATTCATGCCAAAATTGGTTCAAATCCATTTCGTGGTTCTAAAGAAGAAGTTCTTTGTATGCATTTTCCCATAAGGTCCAATGTTAAAATTAAGATCCCCGCTGGCGGCCATGTTGGATGATGGATCTGCACCAAAGTAACAACACTTGGTCAGCACCTCATAAGCATCATTCATGCCCAGTTTGGTTCAAATCTATTCAGTGGTTCTCAAGAAGAACCACTGAATAGATTTGATCTCAGATTTTTGATATCTGTAACAATTTTTGAGTTATTTGCCAAAAACTGTAATTTACCCCTATGTTCTATTTTTAGTAACGGCAGCCATGTTGTTTGACCTAAGACAAACAAAATAACAAATTTGAAACTAGATACCCTAGCGATGATTCACTTAAAGTTTGGTTCCATTTGACCCAGTGGTTTCAGAGGAGAAGATTTTTGAAAGTGAGCTAACAATGGACGACGGATGACAGACGCCAAGTGATGGCAATAGCTCACCCTGGCATAGCCAGGTGAGCTAAAAATTGTACAAAAATCATTGCAGAAGGAATCAACAAAGTCCCAGTCAAATTACCTCCCTTTCCTGATTTCAGAATATAATTATATTTCTCCATGCACATCTCAATATAGTGTCCTTCCTTTGTGTAAAGTTTCATTTAAATCCTTTCAGTGCTTTAAGAAGAGTTACACTTATGAGGTAACCAATACATGTGGAATCTATGAAAAGTCAAAGTCAAATTATCTCCCCTTCCTGGTTTTGGACAATGATTATATTTCTTCATGCATATCTCCAGTTAATGTGCTTCCTTTCTGTAAAGTTTCATCAAAATCCTCCAAGTGGTTTAAGAGGAGTTGCACTTACAAGAAGTGTGAACAGACGGACAGACAGACAGATGGACAGACAGATGGACAGAGATAGATGGACAGACAGACAGACAAAGTGATTCCTATCTATCCAGCCAAACTTTGTTTGCAGGGGTATAAAAATTTACTGTTTCTACCCAAAATATTTGACAAAAAACAAGGGCACCAATAATGACTTCTAATCCATTCAATTTGTCTCTTCTTAACAGATTTCAAATTGATATATTGACTGAATTTTCAGTCCAATGTTCACACAATTACCATTTTGTCAGGTTCACAAAGGGAAAATGGAAAAAAATTTGAAGTTTTTCTTCTCATCCTAAATAATAAATGGAAGTCATTAACAGAATGTCAAATACAGTACAGATTAAGCATTGAAGGTTTTCTGTGTTGTAAAAAAAATATGTACTTTACAGATTATGAACTAAATTGACCTTATCATTCATAATAGAATGTCAACTACATTTCTACCTATCTCATCTAATGATTTGCTGAAAATGTTTCTGAATTTTAATATCAATCAAAAGTAGAGGTACTGAGGATAGGGTATGGAGAAATGCACTTGCACCTACATGCAATTTTTTTTTATATATCTATCTACAACACAAAGAGATCCTAACTGCAATTATTGTCTTTCCCTACAACTATCTCAGCCTACACTGTACATTCGCACAAGCTATATCCAGTTGACTCCGACTTATCAAGAAGTTGAGATGGAGTTGTCAAGGAATTCTTGTTTGACAAGCAATATCTTTTTCATTATTTTCGCAAAATAAATCTCAATTACAAGATGAATCTATTATATTTTCTGGTTTCAATTTACAAATTACCGTCTGCAATACACAAAAATACAAATAAGACGTTACAAAAACTACGGAAAATAGTTCGCTGATAATGGACTAAACCACTCGAAATGAAGTTTCAGGCTGCAAAAATGACAATCATCTGGTAGATTTTGGACTTGCTAACAATTCCAGTCAAGAATCATTCATCAAAATGATAAAATTGGGGTAAAATTGACTACTGTTGATGAAAAAAAACATTCCACACAGGAAGTGATAAGTATTATTAAACCAATATCGGAAAAAAACATGATGGTTTCTGTAAATCTCAAATAATACGAAATGTGTGGAAACTTTTGGTCTGATGACCTTTTGGTCGGCACGATAAGCCAAAAAAGACTGCCAAACCGAATGTCCACCAAATTTGAAATGTATTTCGCGAAGACTGTTATTAAAAAAGATCTTTTTATGTCTAATGTCATATTATGTTAACTGCTTGTGGTCAGTCTTAGATGACCTGCTGGCCATAATTCATAATGGTTAACATCTAAGGAATATTCTGACTATTTTATTCTAATCTGCCTAGAACTTTCAGAGGAGATCTTTGATTGTCTTTCATATAGAGTTAACTGTTAAACTTTGCTCTCAGAGTCAACTTGGATGAGGTGAAAAACAAACTCACACAATTTTTAAAGGTTACTACTGTAACAAACTTTCATTATTATTCCCCAATTCAAGTGGTTTCAGAGGAAAATTTGTTTGAATATTATATTTCCTGAAAGACCGTTGATGGCAAATGTTCAGCTCGAAAATAAATTGTCAAATTCCAAAGTACTGTTATAAATTTAGGGTTTTTAAATTAAGAAATGAATTCTAATAAACCTGTTTCTTATTTGGATAATTGAAGCTTTACTATTAGAGTAATAATATTTTATAGCTATTATCTATTTCTCTGAATGTAAATCTATCTGACATTCAATGGATAATCTGGGCTTTATGCAGCTGTCAATCAGCCATATACTAATCCCCTTAAGGAGAAATTCATTTGTAATTCAATCAAAGTTTCTATTCATCGATTCTGTTAATGAAGAAGGAGGGAATATTTATTTCACCTAAAACACTTAAAAATAAGAAAGCGTGAACACAGAAGTCTCATTGGAGATGGTCTGATTCCAATTACTTACAATGAATTTAGATATTACTATAATGGTTTTTTTTTTTTTTTGGTTGAGAAAATCTTAATGGTAAACAAGCCAAATAATTTAATAAAGGGCTAAGCTAAGCACAGCATGATAGACTGAAGCATGTCAACCATTGAAATTTGAGGTTTAACCTAAAGTGAATGTTGATTATGAGGACTACCCTCCATAAAAGCACTTTTTATATAAAAAGAGAATTGTTGCAGTTTACTCGTAAGATCTGTATTAGATGGACACAATAAGGAGCATGACACAAACCAGGGAAAAATAAACTATACTTCATTTCAATACAGTTAAGTTAAATCTGCAACAGTAGATTATCAAAAGGATAACTTGTATAGGGTCCAATGTTAAACTATATTCTGTGATGGCGGCCATGTTTTTCATCAGAACAGAACAAAATGAGCAATCTTTGGAAAGAACCTTACAAATTTAGGTGAATTTGCTTCAGAAGTTTCAGACGAGAGGATGAAAATATAAAAAAAGCTTGTACAACAGACAATGAACGACGGATGCCAATTGATGGCAATAGCTCGCACTGACCCATCAGAGGTCTGTATCATTTCTTGTAAACAGACGAAGGACTTAGAGGTGAAAAATGTGGCCATATGATCTTCTGACCCTATCATTACTTACATAAGCAGTGTATGTCATGTTTTTCCTGTATTCCTTAACATTGACAAGTTTAATAGCAATAGGTTCCGTGTAAAAATTCAGAATGGATGTTGTCTCCTGCTCTTCTCCAGTGGTTTTTTCCATGACTTTGCCTGTGATTGTCATTGGGTATGACTGTTTTTGAACACCCCAGCACCAGTCACCACAGAACCTCTGCTTCAGTGTTGTAGGGTCACCAACTTCTTTCTGTGTTAAAGTAAATGTAGCTTTCCCATCTTTCTGCAAAACAAACAATTTAAAAATCTTAATAATAATTCAAAATAACATCAAATCCTAATCTTAAACTTTTACTTTTGTCTTATTTTTGTTCCAGCAAGATTCTATACAGAATGGCAAATAAATAAAATCATACAGAGGGTTGAAAAAATTAATGCCCAATTCAACTTTGGAGTATCTACCGAATAAAAAAGATTGCTATACATAGCCATATGTCCCCCTCCGCTCAAGAAACTTAAAACCCATATCAAACTACCATTGAAAATTAGGCAGGGGTTCCCCATGTAATGAAGGTAATACATATTGCTGAATCATATATTTTTGCCCCTCCCCCCCCCCCCCCCCATTTTCAAGAAAAGAAAACTTAGGCAGGAGTCTAGTTAATACATATTTGCTGAAATCATTAAAAAAAACTTTTTGTGGGTAAAATTTCAGTTTTCTGGCTTGGTTTCCATGGCAACAAAAGCTCCACCATCAATTACAACCCATTTCAGACCACAATTGAAAACAAATTTGGGCAAGGGTTCCCCTTAAGTAATACATATTGCTGAAATCAAAACATGTTTGAAAAGAAAACAGCTATCACTGAAAGGTATGTATTGTTGCTAAGTAGAATCCTCCAAAATAATAAGTCTTTTCAGAGTTTCTTGAATCTTTAATTCTAAAATTTTTTCACTCTGTGAAGCTTTGCATAACAACTTTGCAAAAGAAACAGTGAATAAGTTGATTACCTTCCTTGGTTTTATTATCTCCTTTTTTAAAATTATGACTTCTCATTACATCTTATTTTTTTCGCTTAAGACACCCCCAAAAAAAATGTGTTTTCATGTATATATTTAAGCTAATTTGGTGTATTGTACATGTTCTAGTAATTAAAGGACCATTTCTATTTAAACATTAAAACTTGTTGCTATTTTTGTTATCAAATAAAACCAAACATGTGATTTTATGTTTAATATCTGTCTTTTAACACTTACCATGCAGGTCCCCTCTTTTGACGGGATGCAATTATACCTCAGTTGAACACCTCTTACAGGTCCCAAAACCTATCCAGATATGTTTTTTTGCCCTTGTAGCATTGAAATAGCTATTACCCACAATAGCACATATCAAGAAAGGACAATTTTGCCACTACTAGGTACCTTATGCATGATAACGTGGGCTGTAAATATAAAAGTGCAAAATATTTGCACATTTTGGAAGGGGTGGGCTCCATTTTTAGGCAAACAGAATGCAACACTTCATCCCTAATACTGGTAGTTGGTTTATAATGATATAGGATGTCATATCTATCACAAGATAAAAGTGTCAGTCCCTTGGGTGCATGCGTCATCACCATTTCCGGTTTAAAAGTGCAAAATCATGAAAAAATGTCAATTTTGAGGCCAAAGAATAATATAAACCTACACACAGATCCTGCTGCTACCCAACTATTCATCAAATGTAAGAAGGAATGACTCATTTTAAATTTGTGATACATCATCGTCGGCCATTTTGTGGGCCGAAAAAGTGGCCAAAAAGAACAAAAAATGGCACTTTTCTCCATGGCTACCAATATTTTGAGCTCTAGCCCGCCAACCCATCCCATTTCCTCACCCCACCAACCCCAGACCTTGATCACCTATACTAGCTCTATAGTAAACAATAAACATCTTCAGAATCAGTTGCTACATTTGCATATAATTTGCATAAATTTGCAAGTAAGTGAAAACCACTGATTTTCCCTGAAACAAAATAGCATGCTAAGGGTTAATTTCAAACATGTTAAATGTTTATTATCCAAACAGTTGCAGTCAGATATGTAGTACATATGGCGACTTACAATCCTGTAAAATTAAAATGAATTCGAACTAGCGGTTTCTGAGGAGTTGCGTCTGCAAGATTTGCCATTGTATTACAATGAGGAAATCAAAGTCCCAAAGGGACTGGTGGATTAGTGTCTATGATGGCAATGATCAGTATCTAATCTATTGATATTTTATGTACACTGTCCAATAGTGTCCATGTATGATATGAATAATTGCCTGTCTATGTCGTGCATAATTACTCATTTTTTACTATGGGTCTAATTATAATGATGATATCAAAACCAAGAAAGGTAAAAAAACCATGTTTTGCTCATCAAGAAAATTTCTGCCTTTCTGACAGTGCAGCAAGTATTTACTGGTGGCCATCTTCATTTGATCACACCAGCCAATCAATGGCAATCAAACCATAAGAGACAAATATTAAAAAAATTTTGATTTTATACCAGAAACCTATTACATATTATGGGTTCCCTGCTGTACACTCAACCGATAGACTAAACAATGACAGCACCATCTTGATCAAGTACAGTTTGAAATTTTATTCTAATGAAGAGACCTGAATGAAAGGTTTGTGAATGCTGACAAGACGCAAAAGCTGACAAGACATGAGCAGCAATACTCTGCTCTTTATGGAGATAATAATTCGTCCAAGAAACACACGAAGACATGAAAACGATGATCTGTGCCAAGTTCTTTGTGCAACAACGCATCTCAATTCGCACTATGATATACATTCTCATGCAATTGAAAAATGACTGTTATGCATTGTAAATTCTCAAATGACATTATCTGAAGTTTTGTTTGACCAAACTCTGATCAACAGCAATTAACACGCAACACCCAGGACTGAACGTTGTTGGACGAACGGCAATCAACAGATCAACACCCCTGCCTGATCCTATTTCGAATTTAGTCAATTCCAACCCCGATCGTTGCAAAATATCGTCTGTTTCGGAATATGCACCTTGACAATTGTTTCCAGGTAATACTTTGTATTTACCGATGTACGACTTTGTTTTGTGTCAGCCATTACATGTATACCAAACGCGGACCTCGGAGAAGACACTAAATGACAATCGCAACAAGTTGTTAATATTTCCTCTACAGATTTACAAAAGCTAGAAGGTTATTATTGTAAACTTATAAACAGATTCAACATCTGCCAAACAGGACTGCCAATTCGGCTGCACTATTACTTTTAGGATGTACTCCAATTTCCGGTGAAATACACAAGAACATTCTTAAAACATTTGGTAACATTGTTAGAAAGGAAAATTCAGTAGAAAGAGTAATTGCTATTAGACAGCTCGCTATGAAGAATAATGGCTCAGATACATGGTTTTTGAAAGCTGCAGATATCGCAAGTCAGTATGATCTTCCATCTTTGTTTGATCTTGTACAGAATCCGCCAACAAAAGAGGCTTGGAATAGACTTGATAACCAAACTGTTAATAATTATCATCTGTCTGCACTGAAATCAGAGGCAACCAAGAAATCAACATTGAAAAATATCAATTTAAACGATATCGTCTCAGGAAAAGTTCATAACATCTGGTCTAGCTGCGGCACTCAACACTTTACGACAATTATGGGCAGTCTTAAAGCAAAAATAGCTGTAGGATGCTTTTCTCTGCAGATTCACAAAGCAAAGTTCTCAAAATTTTCCGTTACTTCAATCTGTCAACTTTGTCATACAGAAGACGAAGATATACTCAAATCAGGATAAAATCTATTACAGAAATTAGAGCTTTTTTACTGGAAGATTGTGAATATGATTCGGCTTCAGTGGACGACCTGTTAAACGATAGTATATATCTTACAAAACTTATTGTGGATTGCAGTGTTTTCCACTTTCTATCAGATAAAGAGAAGAATAGAATAGAAACCTTGAGTAGAGGACTATGTTACAACCTATTTCAGAGGCGGACTGTTTTATTACAGGATAAAGTATAGTTAATGATGGGTAGGAGCTTTACAGTGATAGTTATATATATATCATGTTTTTCTGACATTTCAATGAGGCACATGAATAGTGGGTGGAACCGATGTATATAGTAAATGCATGCGATGTATATATAGTGGTTATGGATATCGTGTACATATTATAAATACTTTATACCATGGGTTTTAGATTTTAAAATAACTTTTTGAAATATTGATTGTGAGTGCTCGTATTTTATATTCACGCTAGTTCCTGAAGAAAAGCAGTTCTCCTGCTATAGGAGGGAATTACAGACTAGGTAACAGGTAACAGGTATAATGGAACAGCCAACGTGGAACAGCCGTACTTTTCCATTTATTGATAACTAGAAATGTAAACAAACATTACGTCTTTCATAGATTGTAAATAATGGACCGTTGTTCTCGACGCCTAATGCATTGTTCTTTTATGATTTATTTCAAAACAGCCACATCGTTTCATTGACGGTTCAGGGAAGTACGTTTACGCCATTCATACAAATGTAAATAAAGGCATTGGTCTTCCATATTCATATATCTACACACAAAATTATATGAATGGGAAATTCATTCGGTGATTAATTAACAAATTCGGGCATCATTTAAGTGTCGAAAAGTTCGGGCAATCAAACTATTAATGTTCGATGAAAATAGACTTTTGAGTGTCAGAGATTTTTTATGAGATCAGAAAGATGTGTACGAGGTTTCCTGAAAAGGATTCTTTTAGCATGGGTATGATCACTAATGTTTGATTGCGTGAGGTTGGTCACCTGGGTCATAACATAGGATAGAATTCTATCCTTAGGATAGACACTAATCCAATAAAAACAAAGTCCCATAACTCCCTCAAAATTTGACGAATCAAAATGGCAATGTGATATAATCTATTACTAATGGTGACTAACAATCCTGTAAAATTTGAATAAATTCTGACCGACAGTTTCTGAGGAGTTGCGTCCATAAGACTTGCCATTGTATAACAATGTGGAAATAATCGAAGTCCCATAACTTCCACAAAATTTGAAAATCAAAATGGCAATGCTATATGATCCAATACAAATGGTGACTAACAATCCTGTAAAATTTGAATGAATTCTAACAAGCCGTTTCTGAGGAGTATCGTCCACAAAAGTGTGACATACGGACAGACGGATGGACAGACAGATGGACAGACAGACGGATGCAGACCATTACTAGGTCCTACCATCCACTGCAGCATGGGACAAAAAAAAACTTGCAAAGAAGTTTTTCTAAGAGGATATATAACCACTACCACTTTGAGTCCAGAGTATACCCCAAATTAGAGAGGAAGTCAGGAGTCCATTTTTTTTTTATTTCTAAATTTTTTTTTTTTTTTGAAATTCAAAGTAAAAGGACAAAATGCTTCGACTTCTGAGTCTGTAGAGTCAATGGACTCAACTCAAGCAGTCAAGTCCTAAAACAAGGCCAAAGTCCTAGTCCAAAAAGGGAGGTTATACCCTCTTCTAAATGAATGGATATTCTGACTGACTAATCAGTCTATAAAACTATGGAATAGGTGTACATCCAGAAAGCTATAGAATAGATGTGCAAGCAAACTTTTACAGAAATACCATTTATTCTACTATGCTACCCATAATTGTGGTTTGTGGACACAGGGTTAATTATATCTTTATATAATTATATCTCATGAACTTCTGCTCTTGACAACTCTGTTTGGTAATTTTTTTATTACCCTCATTTGCAAGAAATCCATAGAAACATGACGCTAATTGATTGGCAATATATAATTTTTCCCTGTGAGGTTACAAACAAATTGAAAAGATTCAATGCTGTGTCCTGGCACATATATTTATAGTTTACTTCTAATCATTACCTTTATTTTTACATTTAATTGATTTCATATCACTGTACAAATTCAAACCTTCAGTGCTGAAAATGGCTTATCTAGAGCTGTTTTGTCATAATCTCCTCATGTTGTTTAAAATGTGTATTATTATTAATTACAGAATTTTTTGCTGTTTTGAAAACTAGTACCACTTTTTCAAAAAATCAAAAAAATTCTTTTAATATGTATTTTGCGGTGCACAGAATTTTCCAATAACTTGTGCACTGTATTGAATTAGACAGTACATTTCAGGTAAAAATTGAAAAAGTCTGTGCGCCGCACAGGATTTTATATTGAAATTTATGAAAAAATACATATTAAAAGGATTTTTTGATTTTTAAAAAAAAGTTGAACTAGTTTTTAAAAAAATTTAAAAAATCCCAATTAATAATAATTCCTATTTTAAACTAGAAAAACTGTGAGCAAAGCTCACTGATATATACCCCCCACTCCCCAATTTGATAATCAAATCAAATCAATTTCTGTAATATAAGACCCACATCTACATTATGTCAAAAAGACTGTCTTAAAGTTTCATGAGTGGTAGGAGAGGTAGCCAATAACAGATGGGTATCCACTTGTAATGTAATGGCAAAGTCCATGTTTTGCTATGGGAAACCCCAAAAATCAATTAAATCAAATTCTGAAATAGGAAGTGCACATCTACATTATGACACAAAGACTGCGTTAAAGTTTCATGACAATCTATTCAGAGGTTCAGGAGGAGTAGCAGATAAGAGATGGGTTCCCACTTGTAATGTAATGCCAAAGTCCATGTTTGGCTATGGGAAACTCCAAAAATCAAGAAAATCAAATTCTGAAATAGGAGGTGCACATCTACATTATGTCACAAAGACTGTGTTAAAGTTTCTTGACAATCTATTCAGAGGTTCAGGAGGAATAGCGGATATGAGATGGGTACCCACTTGTAATGTAATGGCAAAGTCCTTGTTTGGCTATGGGAAACCCCAAAAATCAATAAAATCAAATTCTGAAATAAAAGGTGCACATCTACATTATGTCACAAAGACTGTGTTAAAGTTTCATGAAAATCTATTCAGCAGTTCAGGAGGAGTAGCAGATAAGAGATGGGTACCCCCATGTGTTCATGTAATGTAATGGCAAAGTCCATGTTTGGCAATGGGAAACCCCAAAAATCGATCAAATCAAATTCTGAAATAGGAGGTGTACATCTACATTATGTCACAAAGACTGTGTTAAAATTTCATGAAAATCTATTCAGTGGTTCAGGAGAAGTAGTGGATAAGAGATGGGTACCCCCATGTGTACATGTAATGTAAAGGCAAAGTCCATGTTTGGCAATGGGAAACCCCAAAAATCAATCAAATCAAATTCTGAAATAGCAGGTGCACATCTACATTATGCCACAAAGACTGTGTTAAAGTTTCATGAAAATCTATTCAGTGGTTCAGGAGGAGTTGCGGATAAGAGATAGGTACCCCCATGTGTAATGGACGGACGGAAAGACGGAAGGACGGACGGACGGACAGACATTCCCATCACTATAGACCCCCACTTTTCAAGCGGGGGGTGTAATAATAGGCTGTTAGAAACTAATTCTATTCATGGAAGAAAACAAACTGGAAAATCAAAATCCCAAAAGTACCTGGCACCTAAATATATACAATGACCTGATAAAAAGAATATTTGAAGTAGTCAAATCAAGTACATTTGTATAATCAATACTGACAAACTGACACACAAACAATGATTTATCTTCTAAGTAGATGATTGCTTATAAATGGATAATGGCAATTGTCATCATTGGTGCAAGATTTTTTTTTGTAATTTTTCAGTTTCCTTAAACTATTTGTGACATTTTCATTTATGAGCAACCAAAACAGCTAGCAAAATTTCACAACTTTTATTTACTTCCTTTGTATCTAAAGAAAGATAATTCCAAATGGAGAATGTTGTATTTTCCAGAATACCACTAAGTTGAAATAGAAATGACCTATCAAGTGCCATGCTAGAAAAAAAATAAATCTGAATCTAAAAGGCATCAATTTCATATACTGTAATATTTAAGGATTATTTTCCTCAATGTTATATTATAGAAGAAATTGGTAAACAAATACATGACTACAAATCCAAAATCATTAAACATAGCAATAAATGGAGGAAACTTGACAAATAAAGATACATTAAAGAAACTTTATGGGTTATTGTTTAGAAATCATATATTTCTTAAAATTTTAAATATCTTTGCCCCAATACAATAACTTTGACTAATTTCCAAAAACTCAATAGTGTTTTTCTCAACTCACATAAAAAATACATCATTTTTTCTTTTGCTTCAGATGTACACTATTGAGATGACAACTTGAAAGTAAATCTTACTGAATGATTCATTTTTTTTGCCACTCTGTGTTTGATCTCATTTCTAAAAATCAAGAATGTGTGTATGTGGTGGGGGGGGG
>MJUU01044174.1:52900-77133 GCA_002080025.1 Modiolus philippinarum | reverse complement strand
TTTTTTTGTACATGTACTTTTGTATATTTCATTTACCCCATGGCGTATTATTGCAACCAGCTTTTTTGTCAACTGAATAGCTATATGAAATGAAAATCGCCCGTTTATTTAAAAAAGAAAAGAAAATAAGAAAAAAACGTCACAGGTGAAGAACCAGTATATTTTTACTATTACTATTTTCACACTTTAAAATAATAACTTTGTGTATGGATTTCGATATTTGATATTTGATATTATCTGCACTGATGAGAGAATCACGAGACATAAGTTGTTGAAATGGTCATATGCAGAATATAAATTTGAGTAATTTCGTACTTTGTTTCCACATATATGCATACATTTTCGGAACTTTCCGTTCTGCCATGCAGGTTCAAACAAATAACCTTCTTTACTGTATCAATCATGCACTTTCCTTGGCGTTTTTTCCATGGATAAAATGCCTGTTACAACAACATATCTATAAACAATCTTATCTATAAACAATCTTTGTGAGAAACGAATAAATCTGTCTTTGCAGAACTTTGACACGGTTCATACAATTTGTTGCTGTCATGAAATAAACACGGAACACTTTATATTTTCAACCCCTTTGAAAAGGTGACAGATCAATAAACTTGAGCGAGGATGAGTAAAATACAGGGGTTTGTGGTAATTAAAAGAATTCATATACTGTGTGTTGGCGACTTTGCAATTACACAATTTATTTTACTGAACTGCATAAATGACACTGAGAAAATCAACAAGACACAGAAAAAAACTGACAAAATTAACAAAATGTAATAAAAGATAGAACACCTGTTTATATTGTATACACATGTTTCGTCAGTATGTTTAAGTAGATTTTGGCGGCACTTCATTTCCACGAATTTGCAAAAAATAGCATACATCGTCTTTGCAATTTAGGTTAACTTCAGTTCTGCGAGTCGGATTTCGTAATTCATACCTCATCTCCACAAATTGTTAAACCTGTTGAAGGAATACCACGAGTATGAAAACACAATGTCACAAGAGAAGTTCCATCATAATAATATTTGTCCCGAAGAATAAAACGTTATGTACAGAAAATTTTCCCGTTGAAACAATTTTAATTGCAAATGGAAGATTAAAATGATTTGCAAGTATTATGATATTTCTCTAGTAGAAACTGTCTTTGGTGGAGCAAATATACAGGCGTTAACAATAAAAATACAGCTTTTTTTGTTCTTGATTCTGACGGAAGAAGACATTCAGATATGCTGTTTTCGAATTATATTAATATACCCGAAGTGAGATTTCGTCAGTCAATTTTGAAAAGCTAACATTTCGTGAATTGTTTTGCAAATTAATCTCGATGTATGTATTGTATGCATTGCCCATGTATACATGTATATGTGAAAATCTAGTAAGTTAAAAAGTCTTTCATCGTTTTGAGAAATGTATTTTGCCAGGAACGGAATAGGAATAGGAAATATGACCGTATCATTTTGTCCTTCTGTAAATTGAAATAGATTTTATATTTTAATCTAAAGTTTAATTATATTTTGTTCGTTTCATTTTTCTATAAAGAATTATTATTTAGATGTTTATTTCTTTCATGTTTTGTCGATTTCATTCTTATATCCTTTTTGATAGACAAAGTAGCGATTTTTTACACAAATATTGTTTATTTTTACCAAACCATAAATATTTTCGGCTAAAATGTTTCAAAAAGTTGTGTCACAAAGATCCTTTTTAATTATCAATTATTGTTTATCTGTCAAACCGAAACAGACAATGTTTATTAAAAAGGATAATCCGACTTTAAGCCAAATAACTTTTTTTTGATAAAATTGTAAAAAGTCATTTTATTGGATAACATAAGTTTCTTTCCTTCCTGTCAATCAATTTCTAATATTTATAGTATTTTTATGAAATATATTTTTGTTATATTTATTGTTGATCGTTGAAATATGAAATATGGAAATATCAGCAACTTCGCATCTATGTGAAATACGAAGCTATTTCCCTAGAAACAGAGACTGTGTGATTCGGTTAAAAAAACTACTGTCTTGCATTTGTCAAATGCAAACTCGCTATCAGATTGATACACAAGCAAATATCTATAAGGATACACAGGGTACAAGGAATAAATAACACAGTCGTAGACAAAAATACTTGTTCCTTCCATCCAGATGGTTGGTGTACGCAGGGCTTGAATATATACATGCATTAATGTTCAAATTATCAAATAAATGAACGTGCAGAAAAAGCAATCATAAAAATTACATTACTGTTCTTTCGGAAAACCCAAAGTGCAGGATTTTTTGTGCCAAAAGCTGTATTAAGTACTAAATTGAGTTATTTTCTAAGGTAGCCTATTGAATCACATAGTTCAAAATTCAGATATACCTGCACAAAGATCACAGTTACGGATAAGCAATTAGCGACCGTGAAGTTTCTTTTTTTTCCCATTTCTATTTTCATTTTTTTTTTGTAATTGTTGCGCAGAAAATAAATAAATAAAAAGTAGGTCGACCTTTTTACGTTACTATCCATACTATTACATTAGTGATTTTTTCATGCTGGACCACCACAAATTCAAAATGTATCAGACGTTCCGTATAATTAGCTTTTAATAGATATTTTAGTCAAAAGCCAGTGAAATGCCATTCATACATAGGTTGCTGTCCAATGTGAAGTAATAAACCGGTGGCACATTAATTAAAAACGTTCGTTTGTACATACGATTAGAGCATTTGTATGTACATATGATTAGAGCGTTCGATTGTTTGCACGATAAGACCGTTCGTTTGTCTGCACACACAATTAGAGTGTTCGTTCGTGTACACGATATGAATCGTTCGTTTAGACGATACTGGCGTGCGTATTACCTTTCGTTCGTTCGTTTGTCGTGCATCGTTTATCGTGCGTTCGTACATCGTTTTTCGTTCGTTCGTATATCGTTTGTGTGGGTAAGTTAAACGAATCAGGGTGTGTACCTCAAAAACCCCCCAGAAAGCTGAAAGGTTGGCAGGTATGCATTTCCACTGAGTACAATTTGAAACTTTGTCCCCTGCTGGAGGCCATCTAGGATAAGCTGAAACATTTCAGATTTCTCCTTCATCTAAGGACCATAGTACCTAAGTTTGGTTATAAATTGCCATTCACTTTCAAAGGGGAAGTTCAAATAGTTTTCCCCATAGGATCCAATGATGAAATGTGTCCCCCAACTGGCAGTCTGTTTGGGTGGCGGGTGAATCAGTCAGACAAAATTTAAAGGAACTACCAACGGATTAATGTCACTTATTACAGTATATAGTTGCCAAATATCTTTCTTTTTATTCTAAGCTCTTTAGAAGTATTCATAATATCATTTAAGATTCCCCCAAATGTATATCTGTATGACTGAAATTACTCCTATAAGATTTTGTTCAGAAATTCAAACATGTGATGCAATTAAGTGATTTCACAAAAAAGTTGAATAAAAATGTCTTATTGGGCATAAGATTTTCTTCAAAATTGCCAGACCTTGCTACGCTGAACATTTTTGGCATTTATAATATCCCCTATCATCTTATTGTTTATGATATGTAAAATGAAACATTAGAACATTTTTGACACTACAGAAAGGGGCAATAACACCATTTCTTCAAGATTGAAGGGAAGTTAGATCTTGTCAAGAAGATCACTGATCACTATTACTAGTGTCAGAATTTCTATATATATATATGTGATGGTTTTTAAGGGATTTGCCAAACAGCACTTTACACATTTGCCCCCCCCCCCTTTTTTTCCACATTCTATTTTTAGTAACAGCAGCCATGTTATTAAGGTCCCTGACTAAACTGACCACATTTTGAAACTGAATACCTTGATGATGAACTAGGCCAAGTTTTATTTATAAAGGTCCAGCAGCCTCAGAGAAGAGTGTGGGATAAGTTTAAATGTAATATTTCCATTCAGACTTTATTCATTTATGAAAATTAGTTCCAGATCTAGGTTTTTTATTCTTTCATTTTCTTTTCTTTTTTTCTTAAACACGAGCAAATATCATTCATTTGTCTTGCTTGTCAAGTTTTCCCTCTGTATCAATAAAGTCATTTAATCAGTATGATAATTGGTATAAATCTATCAGTATGATAGATTTATACCAGGTGGTGGTGAGTTGTTTTTAAAATGTATTCTGTATGCTAGACATTCTATCGATAAATTTAGGAAATAAGACTAAACAATTTCATGAATTCAGTGGGTAAAATTATGAGTAGTGGATATCCACTAAACATTTGTTTTTTCATATGCAGTATGATGGGTGCTACAAATAAAGCAGATTAAACTTAAGATTCTGAAAACACCTGATAACAGTTCAAGTTTTTTTTGGTTCTCACTACTAGTGCTACATTTTTTGGTATTCTTGCGAATTTTATCTTTTTTCTGTGCTTTTTGTTTTTTTCTCCATTTCATTGTGATGCCTTTATAATACTGTTTCCATGGCTTGGAATTTTTTATTTTATATTTCCCTCTTCTAATTAATCTGCCTCTGTATTTGTTTGCCATCATAGTATCACCATGAAATGTAAAAATGTCATCTATAAGGCTATTCAAATTGAATTGTTTCTAAAGCTTTTTTTGATCTTATATTTGATGTAGGCAGGCAATAATCATTTTTCATTTTTATTATTGTTTCTTTGATGTCACTATATCTAATTTCGATTTCATTTTAATGGCAATTTTTTTTTTATTTTTGAACTTATTACTTAGATGTTTGAACAAACACTTCAAGTTTACGTAAGATATTGAAATTTAAGTTACAGCTGCAAAATAAAGAAGAAGTTTTAGAAGCTCACCAACTTTTGGCAGACACAGGCAGAGTTTGAGAAACAAATATATATTTTTTGAATTTCCTAATATTTTTTATGACTTACATTCCAGTGACTGTAATTTGTACTGATGTAAAATCTTTTACATTTACATAAGGTCTTGAAGTACTGATTTCAGGAGAGAATCTTGGAAGTACTGAAATATAAAACAAATACTAAATAGTTCAAAACATATTGAAATACATACATTTCAAAGGTCTAAAAATTCTAACCACAACACATCTCATGCACAATTTTTTTTTCATTTTAATGCCCTTGTTTTGCTATGCTATAATTTCTTCAATCATGACCTTTGATCTGTTCTCATAAAAAAATCCTTTGATTCATTAGTTTTAAAAGATTCATTCACAAAAACTCTTAAATAAAATAATAATATTAAAACTATTTATGGATGTCTAATTTCATTAAAAAAATTCCTCATCTGATCAAGCAGAATTGTCATAAAATTTTGAAACATTTGAAAATTATTCCCACCCCAAAAAAATTAAATATAATCTTTCATGAACATTAATAAATTGTACCTGAACATTATAAAACAAAAACTGAGTAATTATTGTTATTAGTAGTATGGGGGAATAAAACTAAACATCATTCTTGCTTAAATTAAGATTTATGTAAAAATTATTTACTGCTAGTCTGATTTCCTCGGAGTACATAAGGAGAATACCACTTGCCTATCATAATCATTTAAACTTTCTTCAATAAAACAGGGCAGGACATACTTTCCCTATCGCTTTGGGAGGGATTTCATACTCTATGTGCCTTAGTTTTGAATGCTGTACATATTTATATTTTCATGTATTTTTGGTTGTCTCATGCCTTATTTTCTGTATTCTCATTTTTTGACAATGTCTCTGGACTGCTGTATTTACTACATCCTTTGTTTCTTGAGTCTTTTACTACCAATGTTTGAACTCAATTTATGCCTGGTTAATGTCCATTACACATCAGTGAACAACAGCTCCATTATATCAGTTTGTAAATTAGAAATATTTTACTTCATGTAGATTTTAATAAGATCAAAGTATGTCATTCACAATAAAACCATAAGTAAGGTAGTATGGGGGGGGTATAAAACTGAGCATCATTCTTGCACATCTGACACAATAATGAGATTCACTATGGGAATGTTGGTGAACTAATGTTTTCTGCCTTGAAATAGTTTAGTTTGATCAAATATGCCAATTTTATTTGGTAGCCATGAACAAATTGAATCTTTTTCAGCAAACTTTTGTGATATTAAGGGGAGATAATTTGAGATGAAAAACAGGAAAACAAGAGTCAGGGTTAGAGTGAAGTCGATGCACAATAAATTTCGAATTTGTGCATTTTCAAAATTGGAACATTTTAAGAATTTCAAAATGGGTTAAAATAAAGTCGCACGAAAAGCTCTCACCATAAGGAAGTCACATATCAAATATGAACACCCTACAACTAAATAACCTAATTCTAGAAGCAAGGTTAAAGTTTATAAAAATTTGCCCTCACGTCAAGGTCAAGGTCAAAACGTCTACAAATATGGTACAAATAGAAAGCTCTCATAATAAGGAAGTCACATACCAAATGTGAACACCCTACCACTTAACAAGTTCATCCTAGAAGCAAGGTTAAAGTTAAAAAAAAAATGACCCTAGGCAAAGATCAAAGAAAGTCACATATCAAACATGAACATCCTACCACGAAACAACTTCATTCTAAAGCAAGGTTAAAGTTTTTAAAAAATTGCCTTCAGGCAAAAGTCAAGGTCAATATGTCAACAAATATGGTACCTCTAGAAAGCACTCATCATAAGATAGTCACATACTAAATTGAACACCCTACAACTAAACAACTTCATTTTAGAAGCAAGGTTAGAGTTTTTTTAAAAATGTCCTCAGGGTAAGATCAAGGTCATAATGTCTATTAATATGGTACCCACAGAAAGCTCTCACCATAAGGAAGTCAAATATCAAAAACAAACACCCTACCACTAAACAATTAATTCTATAGGCAAGGTTTAAGTTTTTAAAAATTTGCCTTCAGGGAAAGGTCAAGGTCAAAATGTCTACAAATATGGTACCGCTAGAAAGCTCTCATCATAAGGAAGTCACATAAAAAATATGAACACCCTACCATTAAACAACTTAATTCTAGAAGCAAGGTCTAAGCTTTTAAAAAAATGCCCTCAGGCAAAGGTCAAGGTCAAAATGTCTACGAATATGGTAGGACTAGAAAGCTCTTACATAATGAAGTCACATACCAAATATGAACACCCTAGCACTAAAAGCCTACCTTCTAGAGGCAAGGTTAAAGTTTTTTAAAAAGGCAAGGTCAAGGTCAAAATGTCTACAATATGGTACCACAAGAAAGCTCTAATCACAAGGAAGTCATATACCACATATCATTATCCTGGCTCTTCAGCCATTCCACAAGCAAATTTAAAGTTTTTGCTGACGCCCACACAAGAGGTTTGACAATAGCTCTCTGGACATTTGTCCCGATGAGCTAAAAATCAGGTTTTATTGGACAAATTTCACTCTTATATGGCTGGTGACCCTTAATTCTTATTTTTTTTTTTTTCTATACTTTATAACAAAGTGGAAGTCATGAAATTACAAGAAATTTCCTATCTGACAGTTTTATACCCCCGTACCACCTTAAGTGACACATATTTCCAGGAATAAGATTTTTATGTTTTTATGTAGTGTCAATTTCTTTTTCTGAAAAAATATGTCGAAGTTTGACAACTCATCTATAAAGAATTTTCTTAATTTAATGTATTTGTGTATTTGAAATTTATTTCCATGACAACCAGGTCTGTATATCTGTAAATGTGACATCCATGAATTTATGTTAAGGTGTCTCTGTGGTATTACTCCACCATTTTTGTGCAATACTTGTTCATTTAGGTTTCATTAAATAAGAAATTTAACAAAATAGTTATCTAAAATGTAAAGAAAGTTCCAAAGTACTTGAAATTTTTATTCTTTAGAACATTTACAACATTTTCGTTACATTAAGGTGAATTAATTAAAACACATGTGCTTTAAATCTGTTGCTGGATTTGCAGAACACAGAAATAATGCAAGGGAGATAATTTGATGAAATAATTTGATATAGATATCACTAGAGAATTTAACATTTTGCAATTTATCACCCTTATTCCAACGTTGACCTCATATTTTTATTTTGTATATGTTAACTATATAATGATCTCAAAACACATGCAAAGTATGAACAAAATCTATAATTGATTTTTAATTATTTCTATGTAAATTCCTTAAATTTTCAATTTAAGTTTTTGCGCTTAAATGCAGGATGACCCCAAAATTTTATCATATATTTTTAACAACAATACAATTATGTTTCTACACAGAAAATATTACAAAATTCTACAATAGGAAAATTATACCTTGCAGACACCTTAAAATTGGAATATGAAAACATTTCCTCTAAAACATGGTGTCTGGGGATAATATACTGTTCAAATGTATTTGCTTGAAATGTCATTTATTTTTTTTAATAACACAACTTCTAAGTTCCATTTATGGGTACGTAGCTGGAAGTTTCAATGTTTGATTCTCGGAAAAATTGTCATCTTTAGTACAGTACATTATTGTTATGATTTCATCAACAAATTATCATTAATTATATATATATTATCTATAAAGCTCAAACCCCTACCAATCATTGCATCAAATTTTTACCGTTGATATAATTCCATAAACTCTTTTGGGAGACTGACACTGCAAAAGTGTAGTGCTGGTCATACTTTTATTTTTTTTTAGGTGCAGAATTTATAAAATCGCACCATTATAAGGATTAATACTTTTATATGAGATAACTGAAATACTGCTGAAAGTGATGTTAAACCTCATATCAATCAATCAATTTTATACCTCAATCTGTACATAATTATATGTATTACTACTAACCATATGATTCAACTGTGATATTTCTTTCAGAAACAGAACCCTGAAAAATATATATGAATTTGTTAGTAGTTTACTTTATTAATGCTTTAAGTTTTAATATTGGATAAATATTGCTGTCAGTGCCCTTTTTTCATTATATTCTCATTAAGGAAACCAAATGAAATACTACAACTACAAATATTGGATAAATCTGAAATAAATTTGAATTAGACAATGTTTACCAAGTTATCAAATTACAAATAAAAAAAAAATGCTTATTAACTTAATGCAATATTAAGTAAATAAAAAAATCTGTTACTGTTTTGAGACAAATTCGTGAGTTAATGAGTTTTTGTGATATTCCAGAAATTATTCATGGCAGGTATATGTATATGGTTATTGTCAATTAACTATCGGCTGGGCCTTTATATTCAAATTTTAACCCAGAGCGTTAGCAAGGGGTTAAAGAAGTAGGTGCAGAAAGGGTCTAATTTGGCCTAAAAATAGGTTTCTTAGAAATCAAAGAACTTTTTGGTTAACATGTACTATAGATATAGGGTAATAGTAATCAAAGCATGGAATGCTGTTAAGGCAGGTTCCTGGGTATTCCAGAGGTTCTGTAATTATTACTGTTATGCTGAAATCTTGGCATTTTATTTTTTCAAGAATTAAAATCCGAAGTTTTCCTTCCCGGTTTAGGTTGTCTTTTCAGTTTTTATTTAAATGTATGGGTTGTTGGCGGTTTATTCAAAACTCTATTTACATTTCATTTTCTTGCTCCTCTTTGTTGGTACAAGTAAGTATTCCAAAGTACAAGTGTTACACTCGGTGGCTTGATTAATGTTGATATTTCTAATTTTGTCATGTTATCACTTTGATGACTATTTGACTGTGACAATTACTTGTTTTCATGATTGATTACATTAATATTCACTAGAACCAGATCTGAAGGAACCACCTGTAGAGGATTTTACTGATAACGGCCTTATCACAGGGAGTGGGACTTGCTCCCAGCTTAGAAAAAACAACTTTTGCTTGCTATCATATATATATATATATAATTTTATTGGTACCCTCACGAGTTTTCAACTAAGGTTTTTACATTTGACTTTCGTTGTTTTCTTGTACCTGACTACGATTTAACTTTGGACATGACGGATGACAACGTCTTTCCTTTGTGAACGTGGTCTTGGCGCAGTATACTAACAGATTTCATCTCTGTTTCAACAGCGTGAAAAATGAATTACTGCAAAAGAAGGAACCACTGCAAATAATTCAGCAAGCGAGCGCTTCCTCCTGTTGTAACAAATCAGTGACAGTTTTTGACCTTCGTGATCCAGTACAAGTGTTGTACTTGATTACGCTTGTGATTAGGAACGCCGTTGGAGATAAAGTTTAAACCTTCTGTGCTTCATTGTTGACAGTTGAATTATTCTAAAATTTAAATGTATTTGAAGTATTCCATACAGAACATTTGTTAATTGTAATTTTGGATTATTTTGAAACTTATTTGACCCGTATTTACAACGGCGTATGTCATGCAGTCGTAATTAAGTATGGCCATTGAAACGGTACATTAAACGAAACAAACTGGCAAGAAAACGAAGCTACATGTACGGTTTGATCACATTATCTATAATGTCTCTGGTTTGATTGATCCTTTTTAAGAGAGGGTAGACGTCAATGTAACCATTAAAAGGTTCGAAGTCATATGTATTGAGAAATACCAGACATGTTAACCTTTAGGAAGTCCTCTCAGTGAGAATCTCACTGGCTGGCAGTGAGCTCCCAGTGAGCATTTTTATCTACCTTTTTTTGCGCACGATGCGCAACTAGAAATATAAAGAAAAACATTCTTTACTTTAGATTCAGTACAGTATTGCATTAAACATCAATGTGCATGTCCTGAGTGTAGTTTTGAAATTCTTCTGCTTGTGACAGTTGGTAGTCCAGTACTTCCTCTGTCAAGTCATCCAGTTCTTAAGTTTCATTATTTTTGCATAACTGATTAAAATGATAAACTACTGAGAATGGTAGGTTGTGCTCAGCTACAAATAACAAAACACCGAAGTTACTGTGAATAATGTAAACAGAATTTCAGCATTTTGAGTCCGAAGCCGAGCACTACGTTTGTGTCCTCTCTTTCTCTATGGCGAACAAAGTCATTTCATCCTCTGTGCACTACGGAAAAGGGGATGCCACACAACAGAAACACTGCGTTGATATTTAATCACTCTTGCTCAAAAAGTCCATCATTTTATCCATTCATTTTGGAATTTTGAATTGTATCTCTTCCTTTTTCGCGGAGGCCACGTCATTTCATTGTCAATACACAGCTGATATGTGTACTCCCGTAATCTCGTTATGCGGGATGTGAATGGAACAGCCTTTGTTTACTTTGCAGGGTGTGATTGGAACAGCCAATATTTACTTCCGGTGTAGCGGAAAAATATTTTTTAGAGAAAGTTTTCATACATCGGGAGCTTTCAGAGGCATATCGGTAGACGTGAGACTTGGTGCCGAAACGGGTAGCCTCACGGCGAGACCTGGAGGGTTAACAACTCTGGAAATACATACATTTTTACGAGTTACAACAGCGAAATTAGAAGTTACTATGTATCCATTCATAAAAACTGCGCGCCACAGGAAATTTTTATGAATGAACTGAATTGTGAATTTGGAATATCAATTTAAGTCATCTGAGATAAATAAAAAAAAAACACTGTATCTTTTAAAAGACATTAAATAAATACAAAACACACATAAATCGATGTAGTTGATATTGAAATGGACACAGTACCGCCACATGAATGGATTATTTTTTGTGCCTCTGATGAATAACTGGTAAGCCGTACGCGTTTTTTCTGGATCATTCGAACTCTTTTCATAAAGTAATCTCCTAAATGTAAGAGTCTGATTGAAACAGACTATTTTCAAGATGGCTTTACCTAACAGCTAGAAGGCACAGACCCTGCCTTAAAAATAGTAATGGTGGATTACATGATACCCCGCCACGTTTCACAAAATTTCTCAGTAAAAATGGGCATAACTCCAGGACAATGTGTACCAATGAACCCAAAATTATACTTGGCCAGTGTTTTGTGGTAAACAATTTACATTCCAAGTTTGAAGACATTATGTTATTTCATTCACAATTTATGAGTACGAAACCCTAAATTTTGCAAAATTTCAAAGTTTCAAGGGGCATAACTCCGGAACCCCTTGGACCTCTGAACCAAAAATCGAACTTGACCTGAGTCTTGTGGCAAACAACTTACATACTAAGTTTGAAGACCTTACATTATTTCGTTCACAAGTTATCAGTCGGAAACCCTAAAATTCGGAAAATTTCAAAGTTTAAAGGGGCATAACTCCAGAACCCCTTGGACCTCTGAACCAAATATTAAACTTGACCTGCGTTTTGCGGTAAACAACTTACATACCAAGTTTGAAGACCTTGCGTAATTTTGTTCACAAGTTATCAGTCAGAAACCCTAAAATTCGCAAAATTTCAAAGTTTCAAGGGGCATAACTCCAGAACCCCTTGGACCTCTGAACCCAAAATTGAACTTGACCTGAGTTTTGTGGTAAACAACTTGCATACCAAGTTTGAAGATCTTGTGATATTTCGTTCACAAGTTATCAGTCGGAAACCTTTGGGGGACGGATGGATGGACAGACGGATGGACGGACACACGACTGAGGGTATCACATAATATCACGCCACTTCGTGTGGCGGGGTATAAAAATCAGAATTTTCAAATATTGAAGTAAGATTTCTGAGTTTTAGAGTGTAGAAGAAGGGACTGATTTGACATTTTGTCAAAAAAGCGCAAATTTGACTAATTTTGGCTACTTTTTCTTATGCGGAAAACTACATGACATGGAAGTAACACAAAAATATTATTATGAGAGGTTTAAATCATCAGTACTTATAAGTTTGTAAATTATCTTATTGATTCTTGAATGCACTCTATATTTCTAATTAGAATAACAGTCTGAAAATATGCCAGATTTCATGTATTTCTATGAAAATGTTCAAAAGTAGGTTTAACATGATGTCAGAAATGTACCCATTGTGACTTCATGGGCTCTGAATTTTGCATATTTCTTTTAGTGGGATATGAACTTTTAAAAGAAATCTTGAAGTGCAACTTAGAAATTTCCAAATCTGCCAATTATTGCACCTTGTCCTTTACAAATATAAAGGCCAGCCCATTGTTAAATGACAATAACCATACACCTGCCATGAATTATTTTGATGCTAATATGACAGAAAATAGAATTTTACATTCTGAGAGAAGACCGATCTCTCATTTCCATTGCTGTCTGTGTCTATGATGTCACAATACACAATCTGACAAACAAATTTGAAAACATAGATGTTTTGCATCCCTTTTACTCTTTAACATTCAGATACCATTTACACATGTGCAAAGTATATGGTAACACGACCGAAGTTAAAATTCTGGATAATCACAATTTCAGACATGTTAAACAATAGGGTCTGTAAGTCTTGTTCTAATTTCACTTTCACTATCCTGAAACTTTTTAGGGCACTATGCAAAATGTGAATTTAATACGTCAACCGATTTCACTTCCTAGACATTTTTCGCAATGTCACAAAGTCTGGATTGATTAGACTCTTTACATTTGGATATCTACCATAGCTGGAAGAGTGTGGTTGATAGAGCATATGTGTCTCCAATAAAATCGCTATTTTTATTTAATTTCTACCTAAGTTAAGGTAATAAAGGTCACAATTCATTAATGTAAAAATATTCTGGTTCATTAAAATGAATCTGATGGTTAATTTGAACTGTGAATCGAAAACCCCAATATATCCATCATAGTACTTCATAAGTAATGGTACCTGGGAACAACTTTTCTCATTCATTCTTGCTGGTCATGTGATGAGACTTACAGGCCCTATACACATTTGGAAAATAAAAATTAAAACATATAGAAAAGCTGACGGATAGGATCTTACAATAACACCAATATCAGGTTAACACATGGAGAGACTCATTAGTTTAATAAAATTTATACAATTTAAAAAATTTTTAATTTTTAAATGATCAGTTATCAGATTTGCACTCAACTAGGCAGGTTATATACAGACAATATCACATGACTTACCTCTCCGTCTGACTGTTGGACTTGTATCTTCCATACACCTTCCTTTGGATCATCAGACAACATATACTTATGTGAAATCACACCTAGCAAAAAAATCACATTCTAATTGATTGATTTAAATACTTATATTCTGTGTTGGATGTTCACTAGAGCAAATAATGTTTTCTAGCAATGTAAATCATATCAAAAACGTACGTCAATTCCTTACGATTTCTAAATTTTCAAAATGATGTTTTTTTTTTCTGTTAGACTTCTTATCCTGATCTCCTCACTATTGACTAAATTAATTTGATCATTTTTTTTCTGTAAAAGTCCATACACACATTTCTCATAATGTTTAGCTCAATCTACTTCAGGAAATACAGAAGTATTCTACCAGTTTGATTTCTTATTTCACGCTTTGATAAATTTTACAAAATACGGTACAAACAATTAACACTTGAAAAATCCTACTGATATTTTGTTTAAAACATAAGTAATGGCTCCCTTTCTCTTAGCTTATAATTAATCTTGCATGTAAAAGTCAGGATGGTATTTGTATTGTAAAATAATTTGAAATGAAAATTTTATCAAGGGAGGTAATTTCCTTGGTTATTTCAAAAAATATCTTACAAACAATTCAATTTTGTGCAATAATTATAAAATAAGTTCTGTGACCCCCGCTTTTATTTTTGTATATTAAAAGTTCAATACAAAGGCTGACAATATATAAGATTAATCTAAATTCTATCTAATGTAACTTAAAAAATTTGGAAAAATGATGATTTCTTTAATAATTCGACAAAAAAAATCACATTTGAGCTTATGTGGCCAGTGACAACCACTCTTTTTTTTCTTGCATTCTCTTGTAACATGGATCAATTCTTGAAAATATCTCAAAATCCTATCTGACACTTTCTGAGACCCCCTACCACCTTAAGTAGTTTCAGAGTTAAAACTTTTAATATTTCTGCAATAATGACCATATTTTTAATGAGAACAAAATGAGCAATTTTTGTAAATGTCCTTCCTTACATCATTCCTGTAGTACATGCATTGCCAAATTTGTTTTTAGTTTTATAGATAATAAAGATGCCAAAAGATAAGGCTGAATGGAGGGAGAACATTCCAAATGATTGCAATAAATCACACTAATCCTTAAGTTCAGGAGATCCTTAGACTGAATGTTTTAATTCTGTTTGTATTACACACCATCTATTAGGGAATTTTGTGCTTGCTGTTGTTTGTGCTTCCAATGGCTACAAAAAATATTTTGATAGGTATATTATTATTTATAGTGACAGGCAGTCATTTCCATCTTAAGAAACTATTGGTACACATATATATATTCAACAATTTGGAAGTGCCGAATGTGATTTATACTCAATACAACTGTTTTATTTCATTTTTTTTTTAAACCATACAACCATTATAGGAGGTTACTTTACCTCTTGTACTGGTCTGTCTCTTGTACATTTCTACCTTGTTACCATCTGGGTCCTGAAACAAAGAAAATAATGTAAAATTTTACAGTATGAAATGACAAATTAAAATCTTTCACCATGAAAATGTGTATATCCTACTTCTTGTAAATTCCTAAAACATTGATTGGTCAAAAGATGTCGCATGATGACTTTGTAAATTAAATATTGGGTAATCGACTAATAAACAGGGCCAGTGTCGACCATTACATAGCATCACAGCAGAAACTTTTATATGTTCATAACAGTTTTCATGGGTTTTTGGCAATGTACTGGAATTTAGGTAGGATATAAACATAACACAGTATGTAAGTGACTTTATGGTATACAGACGGCCAGTAAATTGAATATTGGCCTCAAGCTACAGTCTTGGTGAATATGAAATTTACTGACCACGTATATACCATAGAATCAAAATATTTGGAATCATTAACAGACTGAGCAATATCTAAAACATCTGGGATATGATCAGGGATTTGCTTCCATTTCTGTCAGGTTTGGTCCCAGGGACCCACTTTAAAAATTTTCCTTGATACCGCTAAATAAAAGTGGTTTCCAGGGTTCAAATAAATTTTACTCAATATCAAGACCCATTTTTGACAGTTTGCACCAATCATAACATCTGAGCCGAGAGAAATCTAAAAATTAATTTAAACTAGAAAAACTGTGAGCAAAGCTCACAAAAACATACCCTCCTCCCCATCTGACTCAAAATGTAAAAACAAGTGAAGACCCTAAAAGATGTCTCCCCGTCCCTACTTGTCCTCTAAATTGATATGATATCGAAGTGAACTTATCAGTAAACTTAATGTATTCACTAGACTGTGAAATTATGGTCAATGACAAAAGGCATATAGCTTCCAAAGACCAACCAACACACAAAATATCATTGACCTACCATTTATGAATAATGAGAAACCAGACATGCTCACTAGACCATGAAATTGAGGTCATAAGCATAAGTCATATGGCAGACTGTCAAGCATGGTCCAAGACCAACCAACATACAAAATATCATTGACCTACCACTAATAGATAATAATGAGAAACTAACATGTTCACTAGACCATGAAATTGAGGTCAAAAACAAAAGTCACCTGCCAGACTGACAAGTACTACCCAAGACCAACCTTCATACCATATATTATCAACCTACCACTTCTAGTTATTAAGAAATGGACTTAGCAGAAAAACTTAACGTGGCCAGTCAACCGTGAAATTGAGGTCAAGGACAAAAGTTACCTGCAAGACTGACATGTACTACCCAAGACCAACCTACATACCAAATATTATCCACCTACCACTTCTAGTTTTTGAGAAATAGACTTAAGCAGGGAAACTTAACATGGCCACTCAACCATGAAATTGAGGTTAAGGACAAAAGTTACCTGCCAGACTGACATTTACTACCAAAGACCAACTTACATACCAAATATTATCAACCTACCACTTCTAGTTATTGAGAAATGGACTTAAGCAGAGAAACTTAACGTGGCCACTCAACCGTGAAATTGAGGTCAAGGACAAAAGTTACCTGCCAGACTGACATGTACTACCCAAGACCAGCCTTCATACCAAATATTATCAACCTACCACTTCTAGTTATTGAGAAATGAACTTAAGCAGAGAAACTTAACATGACCACTCAACCGTGAAATTGAGGTCAAAGACAAAAGTTACCTGCCAGACTGACAGGTACTACCCAAGACCAAATATTATCAATCTACCACTTCTAGTTATTGAGAAATTGACTTAAGCAGAGAAACTTAACGTGGCCACTCAACCATGCAATTGAGGTCAAGGTCACATGATCTTATGTCCGTCAGGTAGCACTCAATTAGTTCTACCACTGGACCATATTTGATGTTCCTACATCAATGGGTTTTCAAAATATCCTGTATATAGTAAAAGTTAACCCCGTCGCCGTCGCCGTCGTCATACTTTGTACGCCTGTGTCTCGCTTTCCGCGACTTTCATCGCAGGCGAGACAATAATCACCCCCCAAAAAATTCAAGTAAAATCAAATTTTTAAATAGCTGGTGAACAATGGCAACATGTACTGAACATTCTGTGAAAGTTTCATTCAATTTCACCAAGTGGTCTAGGAGGAGTAGTCACCACAAAGTGTGTACCCTATGGCGGATGGAATAGCGAACAAACAGAAGGACGAACTGATGAACGGACACCATGATCACTATATACCATCCGCTACAGCTGAGGTATAAAAAATAAAAACAAATTGTTTAGAGCTTTTCATGTTGATGAAGAAGTTTAAATCATATTCTTTCTTGGAAATTTAGCAAATAACTGATTCTTCATAACTTGGTCACATATCTAAATAACAATTTCCTACATTAATAATGTTGTGTCCTATCAGAATATTGCATAAAATGTGCATCCTGACATTTGTTTTTGCATACCAGAGGTATGTTTTGTATGTCCCATAAAACCCCATTTGACACACTTTGGTCAAAACATACATCACCATTCTGATAGTGATTCTGATTCATATTACATGATCACATCACAAATCTGATAGTGATACTGATTCACATAATATGATAACATTACTGGTCTGATAGTGATACTGATTCACATATGATAACATTACTGATCTGATAGTCATACTGATTCACATAACTTGATTGTATTTTCATTCTGATGGTGATACTGATTCACATGACATGATCACATCACCATTCTGATAGTGACACCGATTCACATAACTTGATTGTATTTTCATTCTGATAGTGATACTGTTTCACATAACATGATCACATCACCATTCTGATAGTGATACTGATTCACATAACATGGTTGCATTCCCATTCTGTTAGTGATAATGATTCACATAACGAGATCACATCACCATTCTGATAGTGATACTGATTCAATTTACATAATCACATCACCATTTTGTTATAGATACTGATACACATAATACAACCACATCACCATTCTGATGTTGATAACGAGTCATATAACATGATCATGTCAACATTCTAACAGTGATACTGATTGGCATCACATGACCTCCTTACCATTCTCAAAGTGATACTGATTCACATAATATGATCACATCATCATTCTGGTGTTGATAAGGAGTCAAATAATATGATTACATCACAATTCTGATAGTGATACTGACTCACAAAATGTGATCACTAGCCCATTCTAATAGTGATACTGAATTCAACAAAATGATCACATTCCCATTCTGATAGTGATTCTGATTCACATAACATGATCATATTCCCATTCTGATAGTGATACTGATTCACATAACATGATCACATTCCCATTCTGATAGTGATACTGATTCACATAACATGATCACATTCCCATTCTGATAGTGATACTGATTTGCAAAACAGGATCACATTCACATTCTGATAGTGATACTGATTTGCAAAACAGGATCACATCTCCATTCTGATAGTGATACTGATTTGCATAACATGATCACATCTCCATTCTGATAGTGATACTGATTCACATAACATGATCACATTCCCATTCTGACAGTGATAATGATTTGCAAAACAGGATCACATCTCCATTCTGATAGTGATACTGATTTGCATAACATGATCAAATCTCCTTTCTGATAGTGAAACTGGTTCACATAACATAATCAAATCCCCTTTCTTTTACTGATACTGATTCATAAAACATGATCACAACCCCTTTTAAAAGTGATACTGATTCACTATCATCACCATTCTGATAGTGATACTGATCCATATAACTCACTGATACAAAGCATAGAACATATGGAACTTTTTGATTAAATGAATGATGTGTCTTATATCTGCATGTTTTGTTAAGTATTTTTGTTTGATTAGAATTTACTCCATATCCCTGCCAGTTTTACTCAGGCAACCAAATTTTGCACTGATGAAACATGTATGCTTTATGTTAATTATGTTATGCTGGCATTGTGTAAGTTTTTGTATTTATTTTGGTTATGGGTTATGGTGGCAGTGTGTTTGTTTTCTAATTATTTGTTTTTGGTGGTATTGTCAATGCATTCTTCCTATTTATATGGGAATGGGATATGCCGGTAATGTGTACACATTACTCAGTAGCCAAACTTTATTATACTATTAAGTTTCTGTCCAAGCAAAAATAACCTAAAATGTCCCAATGTTTGGGTAAAAAGTTTTAGAGAACGCCTTTAATCACTATCCTCTTTAATGCAAATAATCTTGAAAACTAGGCATATCACCTATCAAAATCATCAGCATAATTTGTTCCATTGAAATGCTTTTAAAAGTGTCTAAAATGGCTAATACAAGTGGCTAATACAGTAAAAATTAAATCTTAGTAAAACTAGAGCTGTTGCAAAATGTCAACCAATTATGCCCCCTCACTGAACCCTGAATTAATATGGCAAGTGAATGAACACAATACAGGTGTTAACACAGTACAAGTATGGACACAATCATATACCTCCCTTTTTCTCCCACAAAATATACAAAATGACTTCTGAGCCAAAAATCATTTACATGGGTGCTAGGCAACCTTCCTGTAAAGTTTCATCCAATTTGAGACACTTTGAATCTTCCCACCTTTTTCCTGTTTCCATGGCAAAGGCAGCCAATTTGAAAATTCTGAGATTCAAAATAATTTCTATGGGTGCCAGGCAACCTTCCTGTAAAGTTTCATCCAATTTGAGACACTTTGAATTTTTCAATTTTTTTCCCGTTTCCATGGCAATGGCAGCCATTTTGAAATTTCTGAGACATAAAATCATTTCTATTGATGCTAGACAACCTTCCTATAAAGTTTCATCCATTTTGAGGCACTTTGAATTTTCCAGCCTTTTTTCAGTTTCCATTTTTGAATATTCCAAAAGATGTGTGTTTGTGCATCTACTTATCATAAGTTAATATTCATTTAAGGAAGTAGTAAATTGCTTGCAAAGTGACTTGTAAAACATAGAAAGTTGTGTTTTTTATTCGTTCAGACTAATGAACGAATGAATGAACGAACGAACGAAAGAATGAACAAACATATGGACAGAAAAGGGTAAAACAATATGCCCCAGGCATAAAAATCGAACCTAATTAAATATAATTCAAACAAATAAATATGATTGTACAAACCTCTATTGTAATGTCCATCTCTTTGGAAATTGGCTTCAGCTCTTCATTGAGACAAACAACTCTAAACTGAACTGTAAAAATATAAAGAGAAACTTAAAGATAAGTCACATGGTCTCTAACATTTCCTGCAATTTAAAATTGGGCATGTTGCATTGGTTTCAACTCATTATCACTGTAAACAACTCTAAACGAAACTGAACAAGGCATAAATTTGTGAGCCCTACTCACTGGTATTACCCCAGCATCTAATATCCTGACCAAGTCTGTATTAAAGCAGAATATAGTACCCAACATTTCAGAATATGCAATCCACAATATTGTATGACTTTAAAAAGCTTGTAACAAAACTTTAAGTTTGTATCAATTACTGCTGTAGAGAAAAGCTTGATGAAAATTTACTAATAATGTAAAAATTACATGTATACCAAAAATTGACTTATTCAGCACCATGATCAGGGAGTAGTAACTTTTAATGTCTGAAAATGCATCCCATAATATGGCATGACTTAATAAAGCTTCTAAAAAATTTCAAGTTTTTTTGTCATTTACCATATCAGAGAAAAGCTCATGAAAAATTACTCTATAAAGCCGAAAAGCACCTATAAGTATGTATCTTGACAAGTCTGAAAATATATCTCACAATGTGACATGGCCTAACCAAACTTGTTACAAAATTCCAAGTTTTTAGCATCAAATAGAAAAGCATGGCAAAAGTTGTGACAGATGGACAGACAGACAGAATAATGGAATGATAGATTTAAGGACAAGGGACAGTATACCCTTCTACTTCAGAATGGGGATATAAACAGAAATTAAAGCATATTTTGTACAGCACTGATTTCCTGGGGTAGCAGCTTAGTAGAACAAGTGTGGACCCAAATTGATGTCTCACCCGTCCCTACTTGGTCGCAAAAATTAAAGTGAATACTCGAACTGACTAAATCAGAAAACTTAACATGTTCGCTAGACTGTGAAAATAGGGTAACTGGCTAAAGCAATAAAGCAGGCTGTCATGCATTACCCAAAACCAAAATGCCAAATATCAGTGACCTACCACTGATAGATGCTAACAAGAGAATCTGTGCCAATGGACAATATGCCCCGCTACTGATCATAAATAAGTAATGACCATTAGTGACATTTATTTTATCATCTATACATCTAGAGGCTAACATGAAAATTTACCTAGCAATCATCAAATATGTATGTTTGCTAGTTAAAATTTCCAAAACTAAATGGTCTTAGAGAGTTTCATGAAATTTTCCAAAGTTGGAATCAAGAATACTTGCAATCCATTTTTGGAAAATGACTACTTTAAATGAAAAGAATTGATTTACCATTGCTGCTAGGTAGAATTTCAAAAATGAAGTGTTCTTTGACGATTTCAGGTAATTTACCAAAATTGGAATAAAAGATTTTTGCAACTCAGTTATTGAAAATTTGTGTTTTGACAAAAAGTAATTCAAAAATATATGGTTGCTAGAAAAAATTTCCAAAATTAAAGGTCTTAGAGAGTTTCAGAAAATTTACCAAAATTGGAATTAAAGATTTTTGCAGTTCAGTTATTAAAATTGGTGTTTTGACAAAAAGAAATTAAAAAAATGTATGGTTGCTATGTAAAATTTCCAAAATTAAAGGTCTTAGTGAGTTTTAGGAAATTTACCAAAATTGGAATAAAAAATTTTTGCAATTCAGTTATTGAAAATTGGTGTTTTGACAAATAGAAATAAAATAGTATGGTTGCTAGGTAAAATTTCCAAAATTAAATGGTCTTGGAGAGTTTCAGGAAATTTACCAAAATCAGAATCAAAGATTTTTGCAATTCAGTTATTGAAAATTGGTGTTTTGACATAAAAGAAATTAAACAATGTATGGTTGCTATGTAAAATTTCCAAAATTAAATTTCTTAGTGAGTTTCAGGATATTTACCAAAATTGGAATTAAAAATTTTTGCAATTCAGTTATTGGAAATTGGTGTTTTGAGAAAAAGAAATTCAAAAATGTATGGTTGCTGGGTAAAATTCCCAAAATTAAATGGTCTTGGAGAGTTTCAGGAAATTTACAAAAATTGGAATCAAAGATTTTTGCAATTCAGTTATTGATAAAGGGCTACGCCGAGCGCAGCATGATACGACCGCAGCATGTCGAATACTGAAATTTGAACAAGTGTAATTCAAAATGAGTTCGGACACAGTAAAGAGCTTGATACAGTAATTAAATGGACACAAAAAAGAGCTTGAATAAGTTGCATTTTTGGCCACTTTGGCCCTCTAGCTCGGAAACGGGAAAAGCTATGCCAAATTTGTTGACTTACTACTGAAAGCTAATATCAAGAAGAAACCAAAGAAAAAAATCTGATAGAAATCCGATGAATAATAAGGATTTCACATATTTCGAAAATTTGCAATTTTGGCCCCTTTGACCCCTTGTAGCTCGGAAACGGTAAGAGCTATGCTAAATCTGTTGACATACTACTGAAAGCTTATATCAAGAGGAATTCAAAGAAAAAAGTCCCATCGAAATCCGATAAAAAATAAAAATTTTAGGTAATCCGCGAATTTGCAATTTTGCCCGTTCGGCCCCTCATAGCTTGGAAAAGAAACAATTTACCAAAAAAATAATAGTTGAGCGCTATATTAATTTTTCATAAGGAATCTGAAGAAAAAAACTGGATCAAAATCGTACAAAAAATGAAAAAAATAGATTTTTTATATTTTCCCCCTTTGGGACCCATTTATCTCATTAACGGTACATGTGACATGAAATCCGTTGGCATACCTTTGATTAGAAATTTCCTTGGGAACACACTGAAAGAAACCCCATCAAAATCCAAAGAATTATAAATATTCTACAGCCCAATATATGAAAACACCTAATTTGGCCCTTTTTAAAAAAACGGGTGGGGCCACAATACCCAAAACCAATCCCAACCTTCCTTTTGTGACAAGGAACATTATGTTAAATTTCATAAGGATTGATCAACTAGAACTGAAGTTATGGCATGGAAACGAAGAGTCTACAGACGCCAACGACGTCGACGACGCCGACGCCGACAACGATGACGCCAGTATCATACCAATATACGACCTCAAAATTTTTTTTGCGGTCGTATAAAAATTGGTGCTCTGACAAAAAGAAATTAAACTAGAGGTACTGTGGTCCACTGGGCCACAAATGAATACCCCCGCATGCCCAATATAATAAGAAGTTTAAATAAAAGGCTGATCTTTAAAGTCAACTGCGTCTTTTAATGTTATTCAAAAAACTTAATTTAGGCTAAGTATCAACATACCAATGTATCGGTAAACAGGAAGTAGTAGCGCAATATACCTGAAAATAGCTTACACGGTACAACTCATCATCATGAAGCTCCAGACCAAATATGAAATCATTTCCACTTTTGGAAGAAGAGAAAACTTTGACGAAAAATTTTCATTAGTAGTGGTATATGAAACTAAGTATTAATGTATCTGCAAACAGGAAGTAGTAGCGCCACAAACTTGAAAATAGCTTACACGGTACAACTCATCATTATGAAGGTTGAGAATAAATATTAAATCATTTCAACATACAGAAGCAAATAAAACTTTTGACGAAAATTTTCATTAGTAGTGGTATATATAACTAAGTATCAATGTATCGGTAAACAGGAAGTAATAGCGCAACAAACCTGAAAATAGCTTACGAGGTACAACTCATCTATATGAAACTTGAGACTAAATATTAAATCATTTCCACTTATAGAAGCAGAGAAAACTTTGACGAAAATTTTCATTAGTAGTGGTATATATAACTAAG